>JAXCGZ010008789.1:2500-17500 GCA_037179515.1 Halocaridina rubra
CTTGGAGGAAAAAAAAAAACAATCATAGGTTTCTCACTGATTGTCATCTTCATCTGAACAATATACATTACAAATCTACAATATCCTAACATTCTATTGAACATTTTGTTTATTGAATTACAATCCCCTGGCAATCTATTTTTGTGAACTGAATTACAATCCTATAGCAGTTTAACATTTTGTTTATCGAAGTGTGCTACGGTTCAGTCTGTGAAGTAATTAATCATTAAAGTAAAAAGACTACTTTCATTTTAAAAAAATAATCTATGTCAAGGTATATGTTAGGGGGAAGGATGTTGTTAAGTTTCTGTTTTACCTAAGGGAACTCAAAGTACTGAACTAGGTTAAGAGCTCACAAACAGACATGACAGATTTTACTTGCCCACCCTACTACCACTACTCGTTAAAATGAAACTGAGTATTCAACTTTCTTTTAATTATGGAAATACAATGACACATTTAACAAATAAAAAAAAAATGAAATGCAGCCTCAAATCCCGGAGGTGATGAGCACAATTTCGATTCCCGGCACCACAGACGGATGCCAAGACTCTGGCCTCAACTCGACGATCACCTTTGTCATACAGGCAGAGTAGAATAGAGGACACAGCAATTGCAGAAACAGAAACGACACACCATTAATAATGTAAAAACTGAAGGCATGAGCACACAAATAATGAGTTTGCAATATTATTCTACTGGAGGAAAATATATTTTTTACTCACAGCTAACCAGATATATTTACGCTACCATAAGAGCATACACAATCATGAATTATTTGCAGGCAACAACGTAAAACAATATTCTCAATAAAGAATCAACGAAACAAATACAGTAAATATTCATTAAAGTGGTTAGCAAGAGACTTTTGCAATGCCAACAGGACCAGATTACTCATTAATTAATTACAATTCAAATCGCAAAACACTTTATTTACGATGAAGGAAGAATCTATGAGATATATATATATTCATTAAATTTTGGTTAACTAGAAATGTTTGCAGTGCCTAAAGGGCAAAAGCAGCTTATGAATTATTTGCAATTTATAGGGTCAAACTTTATTTACGAGTATTGACGTAAAACACTTTACTTACAATGATAGAAAAGAGGTAAAATGAAATAGAATTCGTTAGTAGAAGGGACAGATTTTTACGTGGTAATGAGAAATCTTCTGAGGGTGACATTTTACCTGGGCACCTGCAATGAAAGATATTTCTTATCAGTGTATATCAGCGGTCAATTTCCAGGTCAGGGAATTAGATTTGGCAAATGAGATTCCAGTTAGGTAATCTACAAAAGTTCGTTTGTATGGATATTTAACTGAGAAAAATTATTTAGGATTTGACCAGTATCGGATTTAACAAGTTCCTCGAATTCCCAATTTCCTTGACCAACGACCTTTACCATACACTATCTCTTACTATGTTTGTGTCAGCTGAATTCTTTTGAATTATTCCGGTTTTACGTCAAGGACTCCCTTTTCTACCAAGGGCTAGGACGGTTGCCTTCTTGTGAAGGACTTGTTTTGGCAGATGTAATTGTTACCCTGAGTGCATGCCCTTGCTAACCTCAGACCGTGACGGGTCGCGAACCCTCGATCTGACGCCTCAGAGTCGCTGACGCTACCGCTTGAGCCATGGTAAAAAAGTTTGGAGTTAGTGTGACGGCTAAGGCGAAATCTTGCCACTGGGATATTTGGACTCCAATTGACAGTCATGGTGACGTCATTATTCGGCCAGCCTTTAGGGTTTATTCATGGCAGTAATTGGTCCCCCCGTTTTTTTTTTTTTTTACCATAGTAATGGTCTCTGGCAGGCAGTTATGGCAGATATGTAAGGGAGAGGCAGTATTTTAGGTGCAACAAATGGAAGCAAATAAAGAAACGAGATATATTTATGGGCAAAATATTTTACTGGTGGAAATCTGTAGAGCGTTCTTTGCCATGCAGGAGAAGGAATTTTAAATATTCAAATAGTAAAGAAGCTACTGAAATGTATCTTGACAAGCTAATAACATACCAGCAGGGTCAAATTTAAAAAAAAAAATTATCAGTAAGAGCAATTTTTATAATATAAGAAAATTTTTCAGCATGAGCAATTTTTTAATTAGAAAATTGAGTAAACAAATGTATCTAACAGACTCGCTAGGATTACGGCATTGTACATGAGAAAAAAGTAGAAAATAGAGAAATAGGAGGGAGGTTTTTATATTGAAATCATGCTTTCTACACATACAAGAATATTAAACAAGATATATTTAGAATTAGTTATAAACTGAAATATAATTAGCAAATAATCATAATCTGTATAATGCAAGGAGTGAGATTTTTTAGTAAGAAAAGAAAAGACTGTCAAAAGTTACTAAAAAACTAATAAATATCTAAAAAGACCTTTGGGGACTTGGAGCGGAACGCTGTCACAGTATATGTACTAATATGGAAGAAAATAAAGGATTTTCAGTATTATATGCATATTATATGGAATGCACCTTTTAGGGCAGACAATCTTGGAAAGGGAGAATGATATTCTGACATATGGTGACAGGGGTGTATGAGACAAAAAGGGCTGAGAACCACTGCTGTAATGCAAACCCTGTAAATGCAAAATCTAGTATACAAAATTTTAATCAAAATACTTCTAAAATATTGTTAAGACAAATAACATAATGTCTTTGCTTAAGAATATGTAATACAGAGTAAAGTACATATTTTAGATGAAATTCTCGGAAAATAATACAGCAAAAGACTCCTATAAAATAATAGGATATATATATGACTGGAAAAAGTCTGGTGATATATTTTAGAAAAGGACTTTTGTTAAGGAGTTCTATAAATATGCAAAGTGTTATCAGGGCTAAACTAAAAAATAATACGCTGAAAGAAAATACGTTTTGCATATAAACTCTCACAAAATTTTATATATGAATAAGTTCCAGAGTAAATACAATGAAATATCACAGTCGTGAAGCATCTCTGCTACCTTTAACACATTTCCAAAACTTAAAGCTATATTTATTTACTTTCAATCGACTATTATCGCTATATAAGTCTCATGGCAAAAATTATAATGCCAAGATTGCCATTTTGGATTCACGTGATTTTTTTTAAAAAGAAACAAAAAATAATTTATGAGAAAATAACTCAGTGAAATAGATATAAGAATTATAAAAAAAATAATAGTTGATATCGAAGTTGTCGGATTTAGATTTATTCTTGAATAGAGTTAACGACCAAAGACGGCTGCATTCAGGCATAATTGGGTCTCTTGCAATTTATCCTTGGAAAGGAACTTCTCTTACGTCACATTGCACTAAATTCTTACACTAATTTTATCTATTGAAAAAGGAATACAACTACATTGTAAGACATGATGCTCTGTATTCATTGAAATAAGATATCACAGCGTTAAGCTATTAGGTCTGAAATACTTAACATGTTATGATCAGGATTCAGAACCGACGATAGACATATTTGTGATTTTCTCCTCATTTGGAAAAAAAAATATATCTTTTGAGAAATAGCAACAGAAATGATAATAATGAAGACGACGTCGATGATGACGACAACAACGACGACGACAACGACTACGTTGACGACGAAGACGATGGCGATAACGATAGCGATTATAATCATTATTATTATTATTATTATTATTATTATTATTATTATTATTATTATTATTATTATTATTATTATTATTATTATTATTATTATTATTATTATTATTATTATTATTATTATTATCATCATTATTATTATTATTATTATTATTGTTATTGTTATTGTTATTGTTATTGTTGTTATTATTATTATTATTATTATTATTATTATTATTATTATTATTATTATTATTATTACTATTATTATTATTATTATTATTATTATCATCATTATTACTATTATTTTTATTATTATCATTATTATTTTTATTATTAGTATTATTATTATTCTATATCAAGTTTAACTGCAATACTTACAAAACGGACGTTTAAGAATTTTTTTTTTTATTAATACGAAAAAAGATTTATTTTTATTTCTAATCTACATGGCTCTGTAACATGCAAACCACGAAATAACACAAACTACAATAATTACATTGTGAAATAATATCAGCAAAGAAGGGGAACCCTTCTTATTTAATGCAGCCTACAATAGAATGATAATATTCTATATAGCTGAAATAAAATATGATTCTCAGTATTTTAGGGTTGGATAAAGTAAAGTCATGATTCACAGATAAAGTCAGGATTAGAAAAGTAAATGATTGACCAGAAAAACGCAAAGAAGATATATATATGAAATATAACCCACCAAAATGACTGATATTAAGCTATCTGCACTGAATATGATTATGGGCATTGATGACTTTATGTTGAGTGCGCGTGCGAAGTCCACACGTGTTACTATGCACATTCCATTCTGTGGTCAAAATATTTTTGAAATCAGGCCACTGCATTGCTTTAAAATGCGTTAATGAACGGTTAAACTTAGATACATTTTGAGCACTGATTACCCAGTTATTCCGTTCAGGTAATTTACAGTATTTAGGGCTTGCAAAAGGTTGGTTCTCAAGAACATAATAAAATAAGATCATACCTTCTAAAGAACAGGGAACATACATACATACATACATACATACATACATACATACATGCATGCATACATCCATACATACATACATACATCAGCATTGGTGTAAAAACATGAGAGGTGACTAATTACAGATTTGATGGTAGAATGTTTTATGTGGCTGCTTCGGCCCCAGTTAGGGTTTTCTTCTTCGCCACTTTGTGGTTTCTGATCCCCCACTCTGTATTCATCCCTGACTGATGAGACATTATCTTTATTTTTTCTCTCTTCAACTAAAACCTGCCATTGCTTTCTCTATAACGGAGTTTGATATTTGGATATTTTAACACTTTTGTGCTGTGGATATATTTGAAGACTAGGAGCAGCTTTAAGAATTCTGTTATGATCATCAGTTGAGGCCACGGTGAATCTGAGGAGTCTGGCTTTTCTCTTTAACCTCATGGACTTTGAAAGAAGGATATTCAAGTTGAGCTCTGTAAGTAAAGTAGATAAGGCCACCATGTCTTCTCCTTTCCTTTCATCGCCATTGTATATTTACTTTCATCAGTATTGAAACCTCTAAGATTTGAAATTTATATTTTAGAATCAGTTAACATAACGTAAAGAACGCATGATCGAAAAACTCTAGGTTATTTATCAAACTCAGATTGGCACTAGAATACGTACACCACCCCCACACAAATGCATTTCTCACAGACAAATGTACTTAACTTTGTTAACAAACCAGAAATTCAAAAGCATAGATCTTTATACAAGGCAGATTAACAGGTAAATTGAATCATTGGATAGTAAATTATTTAAAGAAATCCTTTTCTCATTCAATTATAAAAAAAAAAATAAAAAAAAACTGGAAAATACCGATGGACATATTTTGATATTAAAGAAAAAGTGAGTTAACTGAAGGTTCTCAGGCCATGCAACCGATGAGGTTGCAACACATAAGTAAATTTCAAGTTAGTTAAATATTTTTTACTTCTTCATTAGGCTAAATGTCCTGAATGATAATCTAGTTTCACTGTGAAATTAAGATGTAAGGGAAATCAATCTGTTCGTCTGTTGTAACATCTTAATTCCCAATGTAAATAATGAAGTTAAGTTTTTCGGCTTTTACAACATACCGATGGTAAGTTTCTTTATATATATATATATATATATATATATATATATATATATATATATATATATATATATATATATATATATATATATATATATATATATATATATATATATATAAACCCTTCTAAATTAACGAAATATGCGAAATTATTATCTGTTGCAGTATTGAAGTTCCTCCTACTCTCAAATGAATAAATAATGGTCCGGGTCCGGATTAAGGACCATGATTCCATTGGGGAACCAGCCCAACGTCGTAATGACGTATTTATATGCCTATGCATAAGTAATATTTGAAGTCTATAAAGTGATAAATATTCAATCTGGCTTTGCCCTTGTCCTTGCCTACGAGGACTTAGAAAAATTAAACACACCCGAATGTACAGCCATCTTCACTCAAAATCAATTTGACATTGCAATGCCCCCCTAATTGAACGCTCAAAGGACAGTGGTTTTCCTTGGTCTTAACCAGTACATTACCCAACACGAAGATGATGAAATAAAGGCAGATATCGAAAAGCATAATCCGGGCAATAAAGTAGAAGCGGTTATTAGAATACCCAATAACAAATATCTGCTCAAGCTTCAGTTTCAAAACATAATTATAGCCAAATCAATCAGAAACCAGGGGCTCCTTCTATTTAACATAGGAATCAACGAAAATAACATTGCGGAAGAAAAATACGCAAATCTAAAGACATGTATGAAATGTTACAGTTTTGATCATGTAACGAGGGAGTGTAAGAAAGAAACCACAATCTGTTCTGAATGTGCCCAGGAAGGGCATGGATGGAACGAGACTAAATGCTTAACTAGGATCAAAAAATGCATTAATTGCTCTGGTGAGCATTCCACAGTCGCTGCAGGGTGTCCAGAAAGAAAAAAAAATAGAACAGAAAAACAGGCTGAAATTAGGAAAGCATGGAAATTACCTAGACCTACCTTGGCTGTGATTTTGGGGGAAGCTAAACCCCTTACCTCAGGTAGGCAAATGCAACAAATACAACAAGGGCTTAACTTCCCAACTAATGCTGATAAAATGACCACTGTGATAATCAGTGCTGTGGTTTATGGGCAGATTATGGATTTGATCAAACCGGGGTCATTTGAAAACAGCATAAGCGAAATTTACGAAAGGAATGGTTTGCCAAGGATTAGTCTTCCTATGAGTTTTCCAATCGACCCTAGATTGACTGCAGCAAAAGGTCCTGTACCTGTAATTGCAGAACAAATGAGATAAGCAGAGGAAGAGAGCATGGATGATGGGAGTGAACCAGTGGAAGAGCAATCTTCTCAAAGTACGAAAAACGACCAACTCAGTTTCCGTTGGGAGCAATCCCCCCCCCCCCCCAAGAAAAAAACAACCAAAATGGTAACAGAAAAGAAAAAGAGAACAATAGATCTCGAAACAATCTTCAGGGCAACCAAAAATCGAAGAACAGGTAAAACCTTCTGCTAGTAAGCAGAGAGAGAGGAAAAAACTAAGAGATGATTTGAAATTTTAATATAATTGGAAGAAATGATGAAATCTTACCTTCCAATATGGACGAAGACAAAATTAGAGATATACTTCTTAGAACGAATGAACTTAAATACATTTATTCCAATTGCAGTTATCAGCCTCATCAAGTTCATCTGTATTTAGAACAGAATAAAATTGTTCTAACAGATATAAGTATTCAATATTTGGAAGAAAAAAAAACATTTTTGTACATTACCCCAAGGGTTATTTAAAAGATCATCTTCTAGTATTAATACATAACCTTTTTTTTTCTCAAGGTTAAATAACTAGAATAATCATAATTATTTCGACTTTTTGGTATTCAAAGCGAATCAACTCTTTCATTTATTTACTTATTTAGTAGTTTTTTATTTTGTCCATATAAGTAAAATAAAATTAAAATGCAATTAAAACCTAAATCTTGATAAGTACTCTATGTATGTTCACAGGTATGAATGTTTGTATGAGAGGAAAAAAAATTCTGATCCGCCTCTACGACTAAACTTATTTCCAAATTCTATGAAAATATAATCAAACTTGGCTTCAAGGGTAAAATCCCATTAATTTCGTAAACTTTTTCTCTTACTAAACTACGTTTTTCTTCTAAAAAAAATGATAGTATATATTAATATCAAAAGTAAAAGTATGTATGAGCGGGTTTGTGTGTGTACATATATACATATGTATATATTAGAATAAGGGTGTATGTAAATGATGACTTTGGTGGAGGAGATTCAATATAATTGGGTCGTTATCAAGGGTTAGTATTATAATTGATCGTTTGTAAATAATTAACCATTGTGATCTGTCTCCCCCACTGAAGTTTTCTTCACAAATACTATCAAAAGATAAACAAACTTGATTTAAAAAAAGAAGAAGTCATATCTGTACTTTTTCCACTACTAAACCATTTTTTTTATTTTGATTATTCCATTAAATAAATAAAAAATTATACCATTTAATATAAATCAATCAAATAAATAGCGGAGCTACTCACGATGATAGAACATTTAAATAACAATACAATGAGAGTCATACATCGACCCCACATAAAAGTGGGAAAAGATGTAGACGAAGAAGAAGAAGAAGAAGAAGAAGAAGAAGAAGAAGAAAAAGAAGAAGAAGAGTCATGCCTGGGCAGTAGGGTCATGCAAAGCTATAGTCACATTAGGATTTAATTAAAACTTAGCAGGAGGGTCTGCCCCTCCCTTTTTTATCTCTTACTTTATTTAATTTTCGTGCTTTTCCCTCCAATTTCCTTATATCCTTAATTCCCTCCCCTTTTTCCCTCTCCTATACTATCCCATCCTATAATATTCATTCATCATAGCTCATCCTGCAACCAAATTACCCAAATTATCACCAAAGGTACAACAATATGACCGCTAACAGAATAAATATAGAGATGTAAATTCAACAGATTGACAAATAATTAAAATCAATCTTTTGTTTATCAGGTAAAAGGAAAATTTAACTACCACATTCTGAATTGCTTATGAGAAAGATGTATCTATGCAAATAATTACATAATAAATAAATAAATAAATAAATAAATAATATATATATATAAATAAATAGATTAATCAATATATAAATGAATAAATAACCATTTTTTCTCTTATGTACATCTTACTTAAAGTGAGTTTTACCGAAAAGAAAATATGTTACGGTAGAAAAACATGTAATATTCCTTGTTACGAGCCTGTTCCTCGTGGCTTTGGACTGTCACTGGTTTACAAAAAGGATAATCCACACAAACACTCCAGAATTTTGTTGCTAGGGAATTCCACGTGGATCAGAAGGGGCAAGAATACATAATCCCATGTGTTTTATGAATATGCATATATCTATCTATCTATCTATCTATCTATCTATCTATCTATCTATCTATCTATCTATCTATCTATCTATCTATCTATCTATCTATTTATCTATCTATCTATCTATCTATCTATCTATCTATCTATCTATCTATCTATCTATCTATCTATCTATCTATCTATCTATCTATCTATCTATCTATCTATCTATCTATCTATCTATCTATCTATCTATCTATCTATCTAACTATCTATGTAACTATCTATCTAACTATCTAACTATCTAGCTATATATATATATATATATATATATATATATATATATATATATATATATATATATATATATATATATATATATATATATATATAGTCACTTAAAGAAGCTGTATTTTACTATTATCCTTAGATTATAATCGCTGACAATTTTGAAAGACAACATTATATCTCTGGATTATGCAATTCTATTCTTGATCAGTAATAGCAAATTTCTCTCACTCTTTTCAAACAGCATCACAGTAGTTCGTTTTGAAATCGAGACAGACCAACTAAGACAAAATAGCTAAAGCAACAATTTAAAAAAAATTAACAATACAGGAGGAATATATATATATATATATATATATATATATATATATATATATATATATATATATATATATATATATGCTAATAATAACTACGATAAACACGCGATTCTCTTTATGTTAGTGTTTCTTGGATTAAGATTTTTTATGCAACGTCAGACAACATTACGTCTTTCAATCTATCAATTAGCAATATATAAATTTCATCTTTCCTATATCTTTTTTTTTTCAGACACAGCATCATTACAAGTCGTCTCGAAATCGAAACATCAGAAGAGATACAGTTTAGAAAAAAAAATATATTTCCAAAAACACAAACATAGCCATGAAGAATACTTATGAAATAAGTGCCTTAAATCTGACTCCAGCACCGCTATCAATGGAGAAGTTTCTGCATATCCACATGTAGACCGTCTCCAAAGTTTATCTCAACACCCCGACCCCTTTAGCTGACTTTTAACTGCCTCACTAGACTTGAGACGGACAATTGTTGATGAAGGTCTTGGAGTTTTTATTCAAAGAGAGAAGATATTTTGAGATGAACAATCATATATCTTGTTATCCCTTCACATCTGACAAGTCACTACACTTTGCATCTGTATTTCTCGTTTTGTTTTCTTCGTGCCCAGGCCCGATAAGGGCAGTTTATTTATTTATTAATTTTTTGGGCCCGTCCTGGTGTCACATTTATAAAATAAAAATAATAATATGGCATGTAAAAGACCACTTAGTACCCTCATGTAGGCAACTGTCATGTTGGCGTGTCCATTACCCCCACGTGTCTCTAATGTACTATACTTTTCATTCTTAATTCATCAAAATATGGAAAGATCTCAGAGCTTAAGATTAATTTCTTTACATTTGTTTGATATTTACATATATCTGGTTAGATCCTTTCCTAATTTTTTTTATTAGTAAAAGACATCCTCGTTTTTTTTTCCAGATTTGAAAAAACTTTCAGATCTATCGATCGTCGGTTCTGAATCCTGATTATAATCTATAAGTATTTCCGAAATGATAGCTTGTGCGTTGCAATATCCTGTTGCAATGAATATTATTTTTTATGCCTACATCAACACTGCATATTTTTGGATATTCATTACACACCTCTTATTATACCTTCACTTCTGACAAGTCATTACACTCTCCATCTCTGTTACTTTTAACTTAATGTATTCTTCGTGCCCAGGCTCGGTGGGGGCTATTTTATCTTATTTTATTTTTTGCCCGTCCTGGTGTCACTATCATAAAAAAAAAGATAAAGCCCATTATCTTACACTGTTGTAATATTTCTTTTGCAATAGATAAAATTGTGTGAGAATATAACTCAATGTAAAGTAAATGAAGTTCCTTTCGAAGGACAAATTGCAGGAGACCCAATTATGGCAGTCTCTTCCCATTTATGCCTGAATGCAGCTGTCTTGGGTCGTTAACTCTATTCAAGAACAAGTCTAAATCCCGACAACTTCCATTCTAACTTTTTTTTCATTTGCTTATTCTATTTCATGTAATATCTTACAGTTCCTTTGACATAGCTAATTTTTATCTTTTATTTTTTTTAATCACATGATTCCATAGGCGGTATCATGTCATTATTACTTTTGCTTCGTGATTGATATAACTGTGATCATCATATGAAAGTGAATATTCATTGTATCTCTGAATCATGAGAACGCGTCAAAGGGAGCAAATGCGTTCGGCAACTGTCATATACCTTTGCATTATCTCTGGAACTGGATTCGGTTTTATGTCACGAACTCTCTTTTCTACTAAGGGCTAGGACGGTTGCCTTCTTACGAAGGACTTGTTTTGGCAGATGTAATCGTTACCCTGAGTGTATACCCTTACTAACCTCAGTCCGTGACGGGGCGAGAACCCTCGACCTGCCGCCTCAGAGTAGCAGACGCTACCATTTTGCCACGGAGACTGCATCTATACCAGTTTAATGAGAATATATAATTGAAGACATACGGTGCGGTATTCTATTTGCTTTTTATGAATAAATTATTGAAGTAAATGCATTTATAGCAATTTATTAGCCAAAGTATGAAAACTGCTATTGTATATTGCATATTATTTTGCCTAAACAATCAAAATACTTGGCATTATTTACAAAACTCTTTTTGTGAAAGTAACTTTGCAATAAAACTTAGCAGGAGGGTTTGCCCCTCTCTTTTTTCTCTCTTTTTTTATTTAATTTTCGTGCTTTTCCCTCCAATTACTTTGTATCTTTAATTCCCTCCCCTTTTTTTCCCTCCTATCCTATCCCATCCTATTTCATTACCTTAGCAAACGCTTAGGACAAGACTTTGCATTTACGGATCATTTCAAATTATTTTTGTCTAAGTCCTCTATATATTATTTCTTGTATTCTGTAGCAGAATTACTTTTACTAGAATTGCATCCAAAATATGTGATAAGCAAGAGTGAAAGAGAGAGAGACTGAAGTTGTTTGGTACCCAGGGAGAGAGAGAGAGAGAGAGAGAGAGAGAGAGAGAGAGAGAGAGAGAGAGAGAGAGAGAGAGAGAGAGAGAGAGAGAGAGAGAGAGAGAGAGAGAGAGAGAGAGAGAGAGAGAGAGAGAGAGAGAGAGAGAGAGAGAGAGAGAGAGAGAGAGGTTGAATGCTTGGTTGGTAGGTGGTATTTTTGGTTGTTAACCAGTTTTCACCCACTTTCTCTTGATTTGAATATTATCTTTTTAACAACCATTGAACATTGGAAAAGGGTTTTTAAAATCGTTTATTGGCAACCTGGAGCAAACTTCATGATGTATATTATTTTATGTCATATATTTAATATCTACAGTCATACTCTCCTTTTAGGTGAATGCTTACAAATAAGCATACAGGGAACATGATGGTAATGTAATCGATTTAATAATGTAATAAGAACCAGCTAATAACATTTAAAACCTATCATAAAAATGTTGGCCAATTTGGTATTTGATTTAAACAAACTGAGAAATATATTATATTCTGAGATATTCATAAGGATGAAAGCTAATATATTAATTAATATGCATGAGACAACATATTCTGATATATTCGTAATCCCAACTAAGAATTGTTTCTTGACTTTAGGCATACATTTTTTTTTCATAATACCTTTTTTTTATATCCACCATCTTCACAAGATCATTTTTATTGAAAAAATTGCTAGAGAATTCAAGTTGTTCCTTGGACGACGTAATAATACTCCAAAAGGTTTAGTTTTCTAAAACTACTCTTTCTCTTGACTACAGCTATTGGTATCTTGGGTATTAATATTATTGCTGTTTATTGATACACCGACTTTTCTCGGAATCTTGAGGAAATAATTCTTTTCCAATATATAGCTCAGTCAAGAGCTTACATCCAAATATATCAGCATTTTTTTAGTACCTTTACTCATCTTCTATAAAGCTTTTCATGCTATTCTCAATTCATTTTCACCTGGAAAATATGCTATGAAATGCGTAAGTTCATAATGTATTACTAAAACTTTTTAATTGTTGAAGATCTGTCTGATACATACATCAGATAATACTCAAAAACTGGATAAATATGTTCAGAATGTATTATTAAATATGTTATATATTTCAAAGGTCATTAAAGTATCAATAATCATCACAAATAAACTTACATATTTAAATTTTTTGCATCGATTTCTCTCTCCGTGACCTGTCCATCGTCATTTGGTTTCCATAGTCCATAAAAGAAAGAATTACATAATTACTTGATCAAGGAATTTTCACTATTTTCTTTTTTTTTTACTTCATCGTAGTACTTACTCGTTTTCTGTTGCATGTGCAAGATTCCACATACTAGACAAAGCGCTTTCTATCATTTGGAGACCCGGCCAATTAACGCCAACAAATAAACATATAATATTTCTTATATATCCTTTAAACATAAAGTAAACAAAAAATATCTATGTGTATGTGTAACTGTGATTTACAGTCATATGTACTAAAAATATACCTTATTCATTAAGGCTTTTTGAACATATTTTGAGCTATTAAATTTGACTCTAGTGGATCACAAGGAGCTCGTATATATCTTTTAATTCTTTTATGTTATCAACCGCCGTTAATTTGAGATTTTTTTTTTTTTTTTTTTTTTTTTTTTTTAGCCTGTCCTCTACGTTGTGATCCTTCTCCTCTTTGTGGTTCCAAAGGGGAAAAGAGTAGTGATGAATTTATAGGCCTCAGGCTTACATATCGTTATTTGTTATTGTTCCAACAGGCATATACTACTGCAGCCTAATCTAAACCTATTTATTATGAATCATATGCCAGAATGACTTGTTAAGGGGGGTTTACACGGTCAAACGGTTCGTTGAACGCGGTTCGACAGACAAGTGTTTGAAGTGATGCTCGAACGTGTGAACGGGGTATTTGGTTGTCGAACACGTTTGTCGAAGGTGTTCGACAACCAAATACCCCGTTCACACGTTCGAACATCACTTCAAACACTTGTCTGTCGAACTGGGTTCGACGAACCGTTTGACCGTGTAAACCCTTTTAAATGTGTAACATTACACCATTAGGAGAAAAAGTTTTCTTGAAAGATCATAAATTAATCCTAACTCTACCACTGAGATACCAAAACTCGAGTTTCAAAATTACTCAACAATACATTTTGGAGCAGCCGCTCAGTTAAGAAAATGTCTTTGATTTTTGACTGTATATATACAGTACTCTGCCATCTTGTGAGCGATTTTTGAACGACGAAATGGAAAAGAGGTTCCTGCACTGTGCTTCCCTCTTGCGATTAAAGTTAGAAGTATATTTAAACGGTAGATACGGTAAGGTATTTCTTGTTCACTCCAAACAGACTGAAGCAAAGTCTTCCAACAGTTAGCAATAAAACTATCAACAATAATATAACAACGACTTGCAGAAGAATATAATTATTCATATAGTATTAATGCTTCTTGCAGATTACAGATTTTCAGTATCCAAATCAAACCTACAGCTCATATATTTGCATTTCCTCTTTGTTAGGTGCAATAATCATTACAGAAACAATAAGATTTTACTACTGGAGCAATTATTCGCCTTAAATGCCCAAAATAAAACACACAAACGCATGCAAAGGACGCTGCCAACTTTCTCATGAATGAAGGAATATAATCCTTAATTACTTTGGCAATTATAGTCATTTTACGATTATCATATTTTTATCTTATTCCAAATGAATTTGTCAATATTTTCTGAAAAATTCCTTTACATTTTTTTATGAGCTAAAAACAACTTTTATATTAAAAGCACTAGCAATATCAACTTAATTATTTTATGCAATAATGAAAAATTTTCAATCAAATTAATTTCACTTAATCTCAGATCTATTAACGTTAAGCAATAATCAAATCTATAATATAGTAACCCTCTTATCTACATTATATTGTAA
>JAXCGZ010008790.1:10000-15000 GCA_037179515.1 Halocaridina rubra
ACTTTCCAAGAGAAGCTTTTACTTAAAAGAATATTCCAAAGACCTCAGAATTTTGAGAGGTCTGAAATATTTGTCTACTAAAGAGGCATCTTTGTAATTAGCAACAAACTTTTTTCTCCATGTCCCAGTTGAAAGATATGTACAAATGAATATGCATTAAATAGCTGAAAGTAATGAAAAATAAATCTAAGCCTGCTTAGTCACATCTAAGACCAACAGTTAAAACAGAAAGGTACATAAAAGGTTTAGCTTATCCCAACAGATTGAACTATCATTGAACCCACCCACCCCCAGTATTTTTCGCTGATCCCCAAGGGGTCTGCAGATCACAACTTGAGAACTGTTAACATGGAGGTCTTCTTTTATTATACTCTCGATATTTTTATTCTTTCCTTTTCTCAATAATATTGGATTATCGTACTTAGTGGAAAGTATCGGTCACACTTGTTCCCGTAATCTACTTACGGACTCCAGCGATTACTTTCAAAAGTGATTTGCTCCTTTTATAATTTTTTTATTTAAAATAATACTTTTCTAGAATTCCCAAGAAAATAGAAGCTTTCAAAAGTGTAATAGAACTTATAGGAATGTTCTGGAAATTTCATAACAATTAATTATGGTGCCTAAAAATCACTGCATTCATAGATTCTAGCATCTAGTATGACATATTTTTATAATATGCGAAATAGTAAATTGAGACTTTCAATAGCGTAATGAAACTTCCAAGAAATTATGAATGTTTCACGGCTGTTAATAATGGTTTCCAACTCTTCCGAATACCTTCTCTGACTGAAAATCACTGCATTCAAGGATTCTAGCATCTAGTATGACCTCTTCAAAAGATAGGGAAGATATTGGCTTCAAGTAATATCTTTCCCAGAGTTTTTTCTAAGTTTACAATTTTCCGAAAAGTTTTTCTAATGTGTGTTAGATATAAGAAAAGAATATTTCATTACCACCGTTTAATACGTTACAATTAGTTTCTCGTGAATAGCGATGGACATAGACATGCCGGAACAGGGGGATTAATACTGAATGCCCATCCTATCAGCTCGCGGTGGGCTAGAACCAGGGTTGCCAGATGGCCGTTTTTTTGCTACAAGATTCCTTAAATTTGGCCGTATACAAAAATGACTGGCCGTAAATAAATTAGACTTCCACGGCCAAACCATTTGGGCGAATTTTGGCCGAATTTTATATTAAAATTACTTTATACCATATTGAAATAAGTAGAGAGTATATATGAATTATTCTTTCTCACTTTATTTCTTTTATAATTCCTTTTGACCTATCTACTCACCCATCGGTCAGTGGCAAGAACAAACGAAGGTGAAAATCTCTTATCTTTTCTCAGGAAGCAGGCGGCGAGCTTTAATGTTTATTTTCAGAGCAATAATCCTTAGCGCGGTCTCTGACCTTTGATTGGCAACGACAAAGGTCAAAGAGACTGCGCTTATCGAGGAAGGATTAATGGCATTAAGATCTTCAGTAGCAGGGATGATTTCCGGTACAATTATTAACTCTCAGTGCCTATAAAAGTAGACATGACCCAAACATTTAAGCCTGGGGGCAGTTCTTTGGACAAGGGCCTGTGCCAACACATGGTTGGCTTTAACCTCAAACAACAACACACAAACATTTATTGTGCCTATACCATATCATTCCAACTACCCCTACCAACGGAGCTAACAAAGGGAGGGCACACAACGAATTACAACTTCATGAACAACGACGACTGTTTTCTAACATTAAAGGACCGAGCTTTTCCAGCAAATATGACCGGCATTACGACAGCTAATGCATTTATCTTTTTTGTCTTCGGAATCGCCTTTGATACCGCTGTCAACTCCAAAAGGGCACCACTATGAAATGACCTTCACCAAATTGACAGAAGACCCCCCAACTTCCAGCACAAATATATATATATATATATATATATATATATATATATATATATATATATATATATATATATATATATATATATATATATATATATATATATATATATATATATACATATATATATATATATATATATATATATATATATATATATATATATATATATATATATATATATATATATATATATATATATATATATATATATATATATATATATATATATATATATATATATATATATATATATTTATATATATATATATATATATATATATATATATATATATATATATATATGTATGTATATATATATATATATATATATATATATATATATATATATATATATATATATATATATATATATATATATATATATATATATATATATATATATATATATATATATATATATATATATAGATCCACTATTTCATGAAATAGTGATGATTCGTAATTATCCTACAAAAGCAGAAAACTGAATTTTTATTATTATTATTATTATTATTATTATTATTATTATTATTATTATTATTATTATTATTATTATTATTATTATCATTATTGTTAAACAGCAAAATGTACGATTAAATTTGGAAATCCAAATAGCAAAATTACAAAATTACAACCCAAATATAATCTAAGTTCCAATAAATTAATAATTATAGAAACAATTCACTTCAGTTTTATGTTGAACTCCATCGTGACAAAGTAAGAGATATTAAAAAGTTCCTAGTACATACATACTTACGTTATTTTTCTGAAATTCCCCGCTTCAGTATTAATTTTTTTTTCCAATTTGAAAGACTGTAGGAAAAATGGCTAAATATTTCCAGTTTTAATACGAGTTTGAAACTTCTATTTATAACTTGGTAGTAATCTGAGATATATATATATATATATATATATATATATATATATATATATATATATATATATATATATATATATATATATATATATAAGCTTTGAGAAATATAAAGATATCAATGGTGATCATAATGAAATAAATTGTAGAATAATTTATTTGCATTAGATTAGTTTTCAATCAAAATAAAGCATAAATTCTGGTTATTGACAGTTATGTGTACAGGTTCAAATGACTATGCATTAGGTGCAGGGCTAAAATTCTTTTAAATTACGTGCCGGGCTAATTTACAATTATATACTTACCGTACATATTTCCATTCAAAAGAATTTGGCCGTAGACTTAAAAAAAAAAAAACATATTTGGTCGGATTTGGCGTGAAATGCACAGAATTTGGCCGTGAGGTGTCTTTGCCATCTGGCAACCCTGGCTAGAACCCGCAAGTTGCTTCCCGACTCGCACGCCCTACTATTGTGCTACCGTTGACCCCGCAGCTAACTTTTTTTTTTTTAGGAGTGTGACACCTGGACAGACAAAAAAAAAAACTGCCCTCATAAATAAAGGTCCGGGCACGAGAAATTATCAAGACGAAGAAAAAGAAAAAGGTTATGGACAAGGTAGAGATGAGGCACTGATACACAAAAGGATAAGGACACCCTGAAAAAATAGTCTGAGTACTGAGGACTTACAGATATGGAGGATTAGGCCCTGAGATGTCGATAGATCAGCTTTTTAAAGGAAGATAGGTTATGGGAATTTGGAAAGAAAGAAGGAGGAAGAGAGTTCCAGAGTCTGCATGTAGATGGGAAGAAGCAATCGCTGCACCGACCAATCCGCGAGTTACAAATCTTCACACAGTACCTGTGAGACGTAGCCACGGCAAATGCTATGCAGCCTCAACAGTGGTAGAGGAATGCAGCTCTCCAACTCATCAGAGTAGCAATGGATGTAGTAGCAATAGAAAAAAGAGAGGGATGATACCTTACGGTGAAGAGAAAGAGAATCCAGAGTAAAAGTAAAAGAATGGTCATTAATGAGTCTGTCTGCCTTAGATTCAACCCTATCAAGGAGATAAGTATAAGAAAAAGCACCCCAGATGTGTGAGCAGTATTCTAAGAAGGGACAGATAAGATCTTTATAGATTTTAAGTAAGTGTAAATAGGGAATGTAATGACGAAAACGAAACATAACCCCCAATCTTTTGAATGCAGATTTAGAAATTTGGATTATGTGATTCCTCCAAGATAATTTAGAGGCTCTATGGATTCACAATATGTTGATAGAATTAAGAGGGCAAATTTCGTTAGTTTCGAAGACAATAGGGTTATCAGGAGGAGAAGATCAAGATATAGCCAGAAACTGTTTTGGAGACATTAAATTTAACTAAATTTTGGGTGCCGCAATCAGATATCCTCTGCAAATTGGAGTTGAGAGTAGAAGAAAGAGTGATACGAGACTGATTACGAGTAAACAGATGAAGGTTGTGAAGAAAAGGTAGAGGATAAGTGAAGGGTAGAATCGTCGGCAAAGACGTGAAGAAGAGGGGAAGATGGGGATTGTAGAAGATGATTGATGAAGAGAAGAACCAGAGTTGGTGAAAGAACAGAGCCCTGTGGAGCACCATTTGAACAGGGAATGGGCTAGATGTTACACCGTCAACAATTACAGATATAAAACAATCAGAAAGAAAATTGGAAATCAGGGAACAGAGAGAAGGGGTAAAGCCATAGGCAGGGAGTTTGGCCAACAGAGCCTTGTGCCAGACTTTGTCAACAGCCTTAGAGATATGAAGGGCAATGACAACGGATTCTCCATAGTTCCTCATAAAAGATGACCATACATTAGTAAGATAGGACAGGAGATCACCAGTGGATCTTGCCTTGCGGAAGCCTTACTGGTGATCGGAGATAAGTAAGTTAGATTCAAGGCATTTCAATAATTGAGTATTGAGCAAAGTTTCGAAATCTTTAGCGATAGAAAAGGTTAGGGCAATAGGTCGGTAGTTTGAAGGAATAGAGCGGTCACCCTTTTTAGGAACAGGTTGAACTAGAGCGTGCTTCCAAGATGAAGGATAGATACTGGTTGACAGAATGAGGCGAAAAAGACGGCAAAGCAGGAGTGCCAGTTCATATACAAAACTCATTAAGGAACCTTGCAGGGATACCATCGGGACCAGATACCTTGTTCATCTTTAGCGAGCGAAGAACCTTATGAACTTTGCGTG
>JAXCGZ010008791.1:0-7500 GCA_037179515.1 Halocaridina rubra
ATATTAAGATTGTTATACACAAATGCTGATGGAGTAGCTGGTAAGGCAGTAGAATTAAAAGATAGGATTCACAACAGTAAGGCAGATATAGTAGCAATTACAGATCCTAAGTTGAGTGAGGACATAAACAGTGTCACAGTTTTTCCTAAGGGCTTCAGAATACTAAGGGTTGAAAGATCTGAGAGGACTGGTGGAGGGATAGCACTGCTCATAAGTGAAAGGATTCAAGTCGAAGAAATAAACTTGGCTATAGAAAGTGAGTTCAAGGAATTTCTTGTTGCTCGCATAAATACTGGGTCAGAGAGCATTATAATAACTGTTGTATACAACCCACCAAGGAACCAAAATAGGCTTGAAATTTATGAGGAAAGTCATATAGGTACTATTGAAGTCATAAACTCAGTTGTTAACATGGCACGGGAAAAAAAATGTAGGATTTTGATTATGGGAGACTTTAATCATAAAGAGATAGATTGGATAAATCTTGACCCACACAGTGGTGAGGACTCATTCAGGGCAAGATTCCTAGATTGCGTACAAGGGAATTTCCTACACCAACATGTAATGGAACCAACAAGAGCCAGGGGTGGGGATGAGCCATCACTACTTGATCTAGTGTTCAAAGATAATGTGTTGAATATTGAAAATATTGAGTATGAACCACCAATTGGAAAGAGTGACCACTGTGTGATGTTGATGGAGTATATCATTGAAGATATTCTTCCTGAGAGTAGAGGCACTGAGGACATGAGGAGGAACTATCTGAAAGGAGATTACATCAAAATGAATGAGCTTTTTGCAGTTATTGACTGGAGAACCTTATTTTACAACAAATCTGTACAAGAAATGAATGACATCTTTTGTGAGAAATATGGGAAGATAGTAGATTGCTGCATACCTGTCACCAAAGTAGGTGTAATTCATGCCAGAGAGAAATGGTTAGATAATGGGTGTAAAAGAGCTAAGGAGTGGAGAGACAAATGCTGGAAAAGGTATACGAGGAGAAAAAACATAAATGCCTGGCAAACCTACAAAAGAGCAAGAAATGACTACCTAAGTAAAAGGAGAGAGGCAGAGAGAGACTATGAGAGGGACATCACCAGGAAGGCTAAAGAAAATCCCAAGCTTTTCCACAGCTTTATCAGAGGAAAACTGAAGGTAAAAGAACAGGTTTTAAGGCTAAAGAGAGCGGATGGAAGCATCACTGAGACGGATGAAGAGATCTGCAAAGAATTGAACAAGGAGTTTCAGTCAGTATTTACAGTAGAAAATACCCCACCCCCTCAGATTGCAGTGATAGAAGCTCAAGGGCCGGTATTAGAGAACATCAACCTTACAGCCACAGAGGTATGCAAAGCGCTGATGGATTTAGATGTTCATAAAGCTACAGGTCCCGATGACATATCCCCTCATGTGCTTAAAAAATGCGCAAACACAATATCAGTGGCACTAAGTATCATATTTAAGGAGTCACTGGAGTCGGGGGAGATTCCAAGATGCTGGAAACAAGCAAATGTGATACCTATCTTCAAAAAGGGAAGGAGGGATACGGCTCTGAACTATAGACCAGTTTCCTTGACCAGCATAGTTTGCAAAGTTATGGAGAGACTACTAAGGAAACATATCTCTCTTCACTTGGAATCCTTCAACTTTTTGTCAGTGAGGCAACATGGCTTCAGAGAAGGTAGATCAACAGTAACAAACTTATTAGAATTTTATGATGAGGTAAGCCAAATCTTACAGGAAAGAGAGGGCTGGGCAGATTGCATATTCCTAGACTTCCAGAAAGCGTTTGACACTGTTCCACATGGGAGACTTATTAGGAAGCTGCAATCAATGGCTAGAATAGGTGGAAATGTTTTGGAATGGATAAAAACTTACTTAGAAGGAAGGGAACAGAGGGTTAGAGTAAGACACTCAGTGTCTGAATGGAGAAGAGTTAGTAGTGGAGTTCCACAGGGTTCAGTTTTAGGGCCACTTTTGTTCCTTGTATATGTAAATGACCTACCAGAGTCTGTAAATTCATTCATGAATATGTTTGCAGATGCATGTGCATTCTTATCAGATGTAAGGGTAGCCTTCAGGCACATGGACAAGGAAATGTTCAGAAATATTTATGTAACCTATGTGAGGCCAAAACTCGAATATGCAGCCCCCTTTTGGAATCCACACTTGAAAAAGCACATAGCTAAGCTTGAAAAAGTTCAAAGACATGCCACGAAACTGGTGCCAGAAATACGCAATCTCAGTTATGATGAGAGGCTGAGGGAATTAGACTTACCATCACTCAAAGCTAGAAGAGTGAGGGGGGATATGGTGACAGTCTTTAAATTCCTTCATGGTTATGATAGAGTGGATAGGGATCGATATTTTGATATGGCTGGCTCTAAAACTAGAGGTCATAGTTTGAAGCTTGGTAAGAAAACTTGTTTGCAGGATGTAAGGAAATACTTTTTCAGTGTAAGAGTAGTTGATAATTGGAATTGGCTAAGCGAGGAGGTAGTTAATGCTATCTCAATCCATAGTTTTAAGGACAGGTATGATAAGTATCACTAAGTCTAAAATGGAACCGATGAGGAGACGGGAAGATACGAGCTTTGGGCTCTTTCCCGTAAACACAATTAGGCAATCATAATTAGGTAATCACAAACATATATATATATATATATATATATATATATATATATATATATATATATATATATATATATATATACATATATACACATATACACATATGCATACATATATATACATATATGTACATATATGTACATATATATATATATATATATATATATATATATATATATATATATATATATATATATATATATACATATATATATATATATACATATATATACATATATATACATATATATATATATATATATATATATATATATATATATATATATATATATATATACATATATATATACATATATATATATATATATATATATATATATATATATATATATATATATATATATATATATATATATATATATACATATATATACATATATATACATATATATACATATATATACATATATATACATATATATATATATATATATATATATATATATATATATATATATATATATATATATATATATATATATATATATATACATATATATACATATATATACATATATATACATATATATATATATATATATATATATATATATATATATATATATATATATATATATATATATATATATATATATATATATATATATATATATATATATATATATATATATGCATATATATATATATATATATATATATATATATATATATATATATATATATATATATATATATATATATATATATATATATATATATATATATATATATATATATATATATATATATATATATATATATATATATATATATATATATATATACATATATATACATATATATATATATATATATATATATATATATATATATATATATATATACATATATATACATATATATACATATATATACATATATATACATATATATACATATATATACATATATATATATATATATATATATATATATATATATATATATATATATATATATATATATATATATATATATATATATATATATATATATATATATATATATATATATATATATATATATATATATATATATATATATATATATATATATATATATATATATATATATATATATATATATATATATATATATATATATATATACACACACACAGCTTTATCAGAGGAAAACTGAAGGTAAAAGAACAGGTTTTAAGGCTAAAGAGAGCGGATGGAAGCATCACTGAGACGGATGAAGAGATCTGCAAAGAATTGAACAAGGAGTTTCAGTCAGTATTTACAGTAGAAAATACCCCACCCCCTCAGATTGCAGTGATAGAAGCTCAAGGGCCGGTATTAGAGAACATCAACCTTACAGCCACAGAGGTATGCAAAGCGCTGATGGATTTAGATGTTTATAAAGCTATCGGTCCTGATGACATATCCCCTCATGTGCTTAAAAAATGCGCAAACACAATATCAGTGGCACTAAGTATCATATTTAAGGAGTCACTGGAGTCGGGGGAGATTCCAAGATGCTGAAAACAAGCAAATGTGATACCTATCTTCAAAAAGGGAAGGAGGGATACGGCTCTGAACTATAGACCAGTTTCCTTGACCAGCATAGTTTGCAAAGTTATGGAGAAACTACTAAGGAAACATATCTCTCTTCACTTGGAATCCTTCAACTTTTTGTCAGTGAGGCAACATGGCTTCAGAGAAAGTAGATCAACAGTAACAAACTTATTAGAATTTTATGATGAGGTAAGCCAAATCTTACAGGAAAGAGAGGGCTGGGCAGATTGCATATTCATAGACTTCCAGAATGCGTTTGACACTGTTCCACATGGGAGACTTATTAGGAAGCTGCAATCAATGGCTAGAATAGGTGGAAATGTTTTGGAATGGATAAAAACTTACTTAGAAGGAAGGGAACAGAGGGTTAGAGTAAGACACTCAGTGTCTGAATGGATAAGAGTTAGTAGTGGAGTTCCACAGGGTTCAGTTTTAGGGCCACTTTTGTTCCTTGTATATGTAAATGACCTACCAGAGTCTGTAAATTCCTTCATGAATATGTTTGCAGATGATGCAAAGCTTGTGAAGAAAGCCAAAAACGAGAACAATGGTAGAGAACTTCAGGAGGATCTAAATAATCTGCATGAGTGGTCAGAAAAGTGGCTAATGAACTTCAATACTTCAAAATGTAAGGTAATGAGAATGGGTACAAGTGCAAGAAGGCCCAAGCTTGACTACTCGGTGGCTGGAGTACAACTTCAAGAGACAGAAAATGAGAGAGATCTAGGAGTAAACAAACTGGCAGATTTGTCTCCAGAAATACATATAAATGGCATAGTAATGGCAGCATATGCATTCTTATCAAATGTAAGGGTAGCCTTCAGGCACATGGACAAGGAAATGTTCAGAAATATTTATGTAACCTATGTGAGGCCAAAACTCGAATATGCAGCCCCCTTTTGGAATCCACACTTGAAAAAGCACATAGCTAAGCTTGAAAAAGTTCAAAGACATGCCACGAAACTGGTGCCAGAAATACCCAATCTCAGTTATGATGAGAGGCTGAGGGAATTAGACTTACCCTCACTCGAAGCTAGAAGAGTGAGGGGGGACATGGTGACAGTCTTTAAATTCCTTCATGGTTATGATAGAGTGGATAGGGATCGATATTTTGATATGGCTGGCTCTAGAACTAGAGGTCATAGTTTCAAGCTTGGTAAGAAAACTTCTTCGCAGGATGTAAGGAAATACTTTTTCAGTGTAAGAGTATTTGATAATTGGAATTGGCTAAGCCAATATATGTGTGTGATTACCTAATTGTGATTACCTAATTGTGTTTACGGGAAAGAGCCCAAAGCTCGTATCTTCCCGTCTCCTCATCGGTTCCATTTTAAACTTAGTGATACTTATCATACCTTTCCTTAAAACTATGGATTGAGATAGCATTAACTACCTCCTTGCTTAGCCAATTCCAATTATCACCTACTCTTACACTGAAAAAGTATTTCCTTACATCCTGCAAACAAGTTTTCTTACCAAGCTTCAAACTATGACCTCTAGTTCTAGAGCCAGCCATATCAAAATATCGATCCCTATCCATTCTATCATAACCATGAAGGAATTTAAAGACTGTCACCAGATCCCCCCCTCACTCTTCTAGCTTCGAGTGATGGTAAGTCTAATTCCCTCAGCCTCTCATCATAACTGAGATTGCGTATTTCTTGCACCAGTTTCGTGGCATGTCTTTGAACTTTTTCAAGCTTAGCTATGTGCTTTTTCAGGTGCGGATTCCAAAAGGGGGCTGCATATTCGAGTTTTAGCCTCACATAGGTTACATAAATATTTCTGAACATTTCCTTGTCCATGTGCCTGAAGGCTACCCTTACATTTGATAAGAATGCATATGCTGCCATTACTATGCCATTTATATGTATTTCTGGAGACAAATCTGCCAGTATGTTTACTCGTAGATCTCTCTCATTTTCTGTCTCTTGAAGTTGTACTCAAGCCACCGAGTAGTCAAGCTTGGGCCTTCTTGCACTTGTACCCATTCTCATTACCTTACATTTTGAAGTATTGAATTTCATTAGCCACTTTTCTGACCACTCATGCAGATTATTTAGATCCTCCTGAAGTTCTCTACCACTGATCTCGTTTTTTACTTTCTCCACAATCTTTGCATCATCTGAAAACATATTCATGAATGAATTTACAGACTCTGGTAGGTCATTTACATATACAAGGAACAAAAGTGGCCCTAAAACTGAACCCTGTGGAACTCCACTACTAACTCTTCTCCATTCAGACACTGAGTGTCTCACTCTAACCCTCTGTTCCCTTCCTTCTAAGTAAGTTTTTATCCATTCCAAAACATTTCCACCTATTCTAGCCATTGATTGCAGCTTCCTAATAAGTCTCCCATGTGGAACAGTGTCAAACGCTGTCTGGAAGTCTAGGAATATGCAATCCGCCCAGCCCTCTCTTTCCTGTAAGATTTGGCTTACCTCATCATAAAATTCTAATAAGTTTGTTACTGTTGATCTACCTTCTCTGAAGCCCTGTTGCCTCACTGACAAAAAGTTGAAGGATTCCAAGTGAAGAGAGATATGTTTCCTTAGTAGTTTCTCCATAACTTTGCAAACTATGCTGGTCAAGGAAACTGGTCTATAGTTCAGAGCCGTATCCCTCCTTCCCTTTTTGAAGATAGGTATCACATTTGCTTGTTTCCAGCATCTTGGAATCTCCCCCGACTCCAGTGACTCCTTAAATATGATACTTAGTGCCACTGATATTGTGTTTGTGCATTTTTTAAGCACATGAGGGGATATGTCATCAGGACCTGTAGCTTTATGAACATCTAAATCTATCAGCACTTTGCATACCTCTGTGGCTGTAAGGTTGATGTTCTCTAATACCGGCCCTTGAGCTTCTATCACTGCAATCTGAGGGGGTGGGGTATTTTCTACTGTAAATACTGACTGAAACTCCTTGTTCAATTCTTTGCAGATCTCTTCATCCGTCTCAGTGATGCTTCCATCCGTTCTCTTAAGCCTTAAAACCTGTTCTTTTACCTTCAGTTTTCCTCTGATAAAGCTGTGGAAAAGCTTGGGATTTTCTTTAGCCTTCCTGGTGATGTCCCTCTCATAGTCTCTCTCTGCCTCTCTCCTTTTACTTAGGTAGTCATTTCTTGCTCTTTTGTAGGTTTGCCAGGCATTTATGTTTTTTCTCCTCGTATACCTTTTCCAGCATTTGTCTCTCCACTCCTTAGCTCTTTTACACCCATTATCTAACCATTTCTCTCTGGCATGAATTACACCTACTTTGGTGACAGGTATGCAGCAATCTACTATCTTCCCATATTTCTCACAAAAGATGTCATACATTT
>JAXCGZ010008791.1:15000-22406 GCA_037179515.1 Halocaridina rubra
TAATAATAATAATAATAATAATAATAATAACAATAATAATAATAATAATAATTATAATAATGATAATAATAATAATAATAATTATAATAATAATAATAATAATAATAGTATAAATATTATTATTATTATTATTATTATTATTATTATTATTATTATTATTATTAAAATACTGCAAAAAAGGGTGCATAAATAGAACATATGGCGGACTCTTTCCGCAGGAGCCAGGAGGGTGATCTTAACCAAAATTAAAATACTGATTGACAGGAGTGCCAACCTATCCAATTCATTGTTTCTCTAAGCATTTTATAGCCTTTAAATACACGATCAAACAACCTTATCACTCCTACATCCTTTCTTAGTCTTTCTTCTACGTCATACCTGCAATACTAAAGTCCACGAAACACCACGTTAGATATTAGACAATAACATAAAAGAATTCAATCTATTTCCCTCAATTTCTATATTTGATCAAGTATAGATAACAACCCAGCCACTGAGGGGGGCAAGCCAGCCTCAACTTGGTACCGGTCCCAAGCCCGGGTAGATGGGGAGGGTTGGCGGCAGGAAGGGCATCCGGCCATAAAATTTTGCCAAAACCAAAATATGGCCAGTACAGATAACTGGCCAGAAACATCGACCCCATATAAAAGTGGGAAAAGATGTAGACGAAGAAGAAGAAGAAGATCAAGTATAGATAACGACTCCCAGTATATCAAATAATCCCAGAAATTGTTAGGTTAGGTTAAGTTAGGCTAGATCAGCTTAGGTTAATACCTAATCCATACTAATCTAACATAACCTCACCTAACCTGACCTATCCTAACAATTAATATGATTATCTAATGTACTTGGAGTTGTTATCTATACTTTTTCCCCTTTTTCGTCTATAATTTTCTATATATACACGCACACACATACAGATAGATAAAAACATACACTCACAGAGATATCGGGCAAAACCTTATATCTATAAAAAAACATACGACTGACACAAACCAATAGAGCGACCGATAGATATGACAAAAAAATAGTAATACTAATAGTTATTCTCCCTCCTGATATCATCAATATAATGCATAATACAGAATATGCATATTTTCCCATAATATTTACCGAAGAAAATCTAACACCAAATTGAGAATATTGAATTGAAGCAATAAACAAATATAACATGAGATTTAAAAGTTAAAATAATAATAAAATTTCTATATATATCGAAGTCTACATAATATCAAACAATTATATATATATATATATATATATATATATATATATATATATATATATATATATATATATATATATATATATATAGTGATATTTCAAAGTAACAATATTTATAAACAAAACTCATACTCTTCTCTCCCTGAAAAAGGGTGGCGGAGTCAAAGAAAAAACTTGACTCTTTATGAGAGGGAAATACAACGGAAGGAATTTCCATTCCCCTTGCTCCGCCCATTCAGTCATTTCTTACATGCAACGGAACAGGTAACAAAAGGGAGGTGTTAATGTTCTCTCAAGATGATATTTTTCCTTAAAAACTATTAATACCTGTAATCTCAGTTGTTAAATTTAATCTATTCTGTCATACGCAATACAAATCAAAGGTTGTAGAGCGACTGGAATTAATAGCAAGATTGGAATTAATACCTGTAACCTCTGTTTTTAAATTCTGTCATAAGCAATACATATCAACGGTTGTGGAGCACTGGAATTAATAGCAAGACTGGATATAAAGTTATTCTCGATACGTACACAAAAAAAAACCTTCAAATGAGTAAAAATGTTGAATACATAAAATAGCAGAATACATGCAAATAAATGTAGCCAATCTAAATTTCATTTAAAGTTTACCAGTTTACTTTGCGCACAAATACACATCGCTTTGAGTTGTCTGTAATAATTAATTCTAAACATTTTCAAATGGCAACTCTACTGCCAGCAGATATATGCTTTCTGCTATGCCAGTATTCGCTACCGGGAAAAAAATTAAATGCAATAAAAGCACAAGATTCTATACATTTCAGAATTCTGATGAACGTCAAAAAAGCGTTCATAAAAATGTTTGCAACTCTCCACCTCCTTTTAACTGCCTAGGAGCAATAGTTGAGACCATTTAGGATTGTTAGTGCAATATTTGAGGACATTTAGGATTGTTAGAGCAATATTTGAGGCCATTTAGGATTGTTAGAGAAATATTCTCTCCCATAAAAAAAACCATAACAACGGGTCTGGTAGCGCAACAACAAGGAAGTCTTTACGTGTTGAAGAAAACTAAAAACAGAATATAACCTCTCAAAAAAAAAAAAAAACTGATCCCAAATTTCTACATATATGGCAGCTGAAAAATGATGCATTCTTAGTGTCCTCTAAATAGACCATCTTGCAGAGTAAAGAAATGAAGAAGAACTATGGGTCATATGTTTTATCACATGCTATGCAAATTGCTCCACTGACCCCTGAAATCCAATTTTGTTTAATAACACACTTAAGACATTCAGCAAATACTCGAGACTGGACATAGTTGATGACAAAATTAATATTGCGCTGACACAAGAAAGATTTTCATGACAAGAATATCAAGTTGAAGACATGACCTTTGAAGAAGTGTTAGCATTAAAATATTCTTCTCTTACACACAAAGATACACTTTTTTTTTTTTTGCATTGCTGAGCGCGAGTATTCGTAAAAAAAAAAAAACCTGAAATACTGATACATAATTTTAATGCAAATTTTACTGCATTCCCCTTTGAACGAATAAGCGAAGTCGCACTATTATTAAACTCTTTCATTCCACGGCTTAAACATACTCCCTAAAATTTCCTTTTTTTGTCATTATTACTTAAACAAGTATTTCTACTTTTTTTTGGGGGGGGGTTAAACTTTACGGCAAGTGTATATATTCTTTTAAATGTTCTTTTGAGAAGTTCTGCACTTTTACAGCTCGAACTTTGCTGTAAAATACTTGCACGAAAGTTTGATGTGTTCAAACTACTGAACATATTGCTAATGGCTTTACGCATCTTCACTTCTGTTCTATCTTGAGTTTTCATTGCGCTCTACTTCCATACAACACCGATTCCATCTAGTGATGCTTAAATGCAAGCACTATCAGTCACTGTTTTTTTATTTATGCACACACGCATATATATATATATATATATATATATATATATATATATATATATATATATATATATATATATATATATATATATATATATATATTATTTTATTTTCTTATTTCTTCAATATAATTTACTCAAGGATAAGTTTCGACACGTCCTATTTCGACCTTACCCAAAGCTGAGCTCGTGGAAACTGTTCCACAATACACCTACACATTTAATACCTTATTCATTACACCTAATGAAAAGCTATACTCTTCTAATTATCCTCATGTGTTTCTGGATATGGAAAAACTGTACAAGCCACTAAGGGTAATTAAATTAAGGTTCTCCTGAGTGAAGGCCAGGCGCTATAACTGCTGATCTATCGGAAAGTAGTAAAACATTACGTAGGAAATCATGAAAAATAACATTTAAAATTTAAAAGGCAAAACACAAGCATAAACATCGGAAAAGCACAAGCATAAACATCGGAAAAGAAAACATTATTATTTGTATTTCCTACGATGCTAAAAAAAAAATAAAATACACAACATCTATTATATTAGTGCGAGATTTCTGACGTCCGAAACCAATCAACAACGACCGGGTGTTCCTCGGATTTATTGCATAAAAAACCAATAACTACATTCGTTGAATTAGCTGTTAACATTATTTCAATCAATTGTATCATTTTTCACTTCATTATAATTCCTTAACGGGTTAGTATTCACATTTGGTTTGGTTAGATTAATATCTCTCATATCATATCAATTTCAACGGATTAAAACATCGGCTTATTACCCCAAATATAAGTTGAGATAAACACAGCATTTGAGTATTAAATGAAATCTCCCACCTAGGAAATGCGATTAATTACAGGTAGGCGAAAGTAGGTTATAAAACATCTGTCTGTTTATAAAAATCATGGGCCGCTGACTATATATATATATATATATATATATATATATATATATATATATATATATATATATATATATATATATATATATATATATATATATATATATATATATATATATATATATATCAAATAAGCACATTACATAAGTCTTAGGTTCGAGTCCCGGTCGGGGTAAAAAAAAATTATTCATATATATATATATATATATATATATATATATATATATATATATATATATATATATATATATATATATATATATATATATATATATATATATATATATATATATCAGGAGATATAGAGAAAGATAAGGAATATGAGAAAAATATAAATAACAGCAGAGGCTCAGATATATGCCACGAACACATATATATATATATATATATACATAAATATATGACAAAGACTCTCTTGGATACAATGCACAATCGAAACTAATACTCCAAGCATATCTTACCAAAATGTACAAATAAATAAAAAGTTCAAACAAGAAAATGATATACAAACAAATAAATACACAGAAGAAATGGATACCGTGAACATCGATATTAAGTTTTCTTTCTTTTAATTGCACTTATTTTTATCAGAATGTGCATTAATTATCTTCTATAAGCATAATTTTATTTAGTCCCTCTATGCACACAAATAGTTATTTTCATATATATATATATATATATATATATATATATATATATATTATATATATATATATATATATATATATATATATATATATATATATATATATATATAATCGAATTAAGTACACATGTTTTAACAAACAAAGCAAGTGACAAAATTTGAGAGAATTCCGAAATAACTTTCCAATATCAATAATCAATAAGCAATAACAAAACTAGTTGAGAAATACATCAACGACACTTTGTTAAAAGTTTACTTACATGTATAGATTCAGATCTTTTCTGCTGTGATGTCATAGTTATATAAACAAAAATATATTTTCCAAGAATATCAAGTCACAATATGTATAATCGTTAATCCTTAATTACTTTCTTACGAATAATACATTAACAAGTATTGATAATAAAATTACTTTTTCTGCAAGTACATTGAGATTACTTTGCTATGCCTAGCGATATCATACGACACCAGGTAAGTATGTCTAGTTGTAAGCATTAAAAGGGTATATTAACTGTTGAAAATGACGTACACAGAGAGCGGTGATATCCCGCAAAAAAAATATGGGATCGGTGTCCCTCCCTTAGCGTTAATTTCACTACCACTCAGCACACTGTCCGGACTAGCACTCAGAGAGAGAGAGAGAGAGAGAAGAGAGAGAGAGAGAGGAGAGAGAGAGAGAGAGAGAGAGAGAGAGAGAGAGAGAGAGAGAGAGAGATGATGGAGTACTTAGTGAAACGAGTTATGTAGTTACAGGTTTACTGTCTGGCTTCAAAGGATTTTTTTCGTCCTTATAATAATGACAGGAGAAGGCAGCAACGCAGAGATAAACACGCGCAATATGAAATGGCAAATAAGGAAGAGGAAGACAATTAAAAAAAAAAGACTAGGTAAGAGATATATAAATAAATATTTTAACCTTCCATCGGAGACCGCATGATTAGGCAGGATTATTTCCTCTACTTATATATTTTTTTTTATTGAAACTAAAGTTTATTTTTGAAATTATTTTATGGTATAATACTCTTATTATATGGTTGAAGCTGTACTAAGTTATTGACACTCAAGCTTTACATTTTAGAAAATGAAGCTGAATCTTCATTATCAAAATGAAGCCTAGAATAAATGAACTGAAAGTGAACTACCATACATTAGCAAATGAACTGCAGTTGGTTCACTGAAAATAATTATATGACGAAAATGAAAAGTACAATATTTATAAAAAAAAAAATAGTTAAATTATTAATAATAACATGAAAATTACTGTAACACTTATACATGTTCAAGGTACATGATACAGATATCCATGGTAAAGTTTGTATGTACTGAAGACATAAATAATTTAATGGAAAAAAATATTAATATGCACTGACCAGTATATACATATTTGTTTAAAATTTTTAATGAAAATATTAAAACTGAGATCATATTTAAAATCATAAGGTGGTTGTTTGAATCATTATCATATTGGGAATGCATAAAGAAATATGAGTATCCAAGTGTGTATGGGAATAAGTATGTAAAGGGATGTTTGTCTGTGAGTGGGTGTGTATGAAAAAAAATATATTGTATGTGTGTGTGTGTGTGTGTATGTGCATATGTGTGCAGGTGTACACTTATAAAGGATGGAGTGGAAAATTGAAATGAGAATATTAAAATTGTCAAAGTACCCTGATTGTCGGGATTTGTGCTTCTAAAAGTTCAAAAATTGCAGTTTTCTAGAGACTACTAGTAAAGGAGAAAAAAATATACAAATACAAATATGAATAATATTTAATGATAAACAAATGAATCAGTAAGGAAGAGAAAACGAGAACCATTTATTGATATATTCAACCCTTCACTTGAATAAAGATATAACATAAAAATCAAATCAGAAAGGAAATATCTCGTTTTTCCAAAATGTACCATTTCTTGCCAACCACTCACCCACCACCATACGTAAGTGTCCCATGGGGTCTATATCACACACAGCAGGTTCGGGAAAACCCATTTGGATAGATACATCTATAAATGAAAAAATATATATAAGCAATGAATACAATAAATAATCGTATTATCGATACTAATGATAAATATAATAAAAATAATAATAATAATGGCGATAATAATAATAATAATAATAATAATAATAATAATAATAATATTAATAATATTAATAATAATATTAATAATCATAATAACAATAATAATAGAAAAAATAATAATAATAATAATAATAATAATAATAATAATAATAATAAGAATATTAATAATAATACTATTAATAATAATAATAATAATAATAATAATAATAATAATAGTAATAATGATAATAATAATACTAATGATAATAATAATAATAATAATAATGATAATAATAATAATAATAAAAATAATAATAATAATAATAATTTCATCTAACTTTGCTACCTAGTGTTCCAGCCATTTGCAAGTAATATATGGCTCCAAAAAAACTGATGCCATTGAGTGCGTAATCTCTAACTATAAATCTGATATATTGCCCATGGTCACATATTTCCGGATACATAATTCTTTGGAAACCGGATCACACGGTTTCGCCAACGTCAATTAATCTCTATGACTCTATTGAGGATTGATAAATTTAACCTCCACAAAACCATTTCTTCTTGCTCCTGACTGAAGTCTCATCTCATTTTAAGTTAGTTTTAGCTAGATTCCTGTAATGTATCAATGACTTGATATTCTTGAGACTGGGTCAAGTTAGGACC
>JAXCGZ010008792.1:0-22389 GCA_037179515.1 Halocaridina rubra
AATTCTCTCTTTCTCTCTCTCTCTCTCACTATATATAATATATATATATATATATATATATATATATATATATATATATATATATATATATATATATATATATATATATATATATATATATATATATATATATATATATATATATTCCATTACTCCATGCCCTCCTTCTTCATCCTCGTTATAAGCAACCCTCCTACTTTCCTTCTTTTTTGCATTTATCAAGAACATGATAAGAACTTAGTCCACCATTTCGGGTGCCTACCATAAGTCTCTCACCATATACAGTATAGTTTGCTTCATTCCTTATTTCTGTATCGTTTTTATTGTATAATATTGTCCCCAAATATATGACAAAACGATGTACTCTGAAACTTCATGAGTATACTAAGAAAGTGTTTGTCATTTTATGTGTCACAGTCAGTCCCCATTTGAATGTGGATGGAGACAGACATGTTGGAGATACTGGATTAAGGTTGGATGCCCCTTCTAATGTTAGTTTCTTCCCGACCCGCACACTCTACCACTAAGCTACTGCAAGTGCCGTATACCTACAAAGTGTATAGTTAACTATCTAAGTCTTTTAAGTGAGGAGATTATCTTACATTCATAGTTTTCAGGGAGAAATAGGATAGTGCGACAGGAAAAAAATGGGAAATGCCTGAACATGATGCTCTTCCTATGAAGGCAAGTTGGCAATAGCAGAGTATTAATATATACAGTAAAGAGTATCATCGAAACGAGGATATTTAAAAACGTAAGAAAAATAATTAGGAAGGGAGAATTGGATATTATCAGGAAAAAGGCTTATTAACAGTCTTTATGGTTGAATATTTATAAACTGTGCTGTCTATTTTAATGTTAATAGAAATGTTTAATCTGAGCCAGTTTTGATTATTATTATTATTATTATAATGGCGGGCACAGCATCAAAGAATAGCCCCAACATATCCCCTGTGTATCGAAAGAGGCGACTAAAAGTGTACGGGGAGGGGGGGACTAGGAATTCCCCCCTTGTATTAACCTCCTGTGATACGTCAAAGAAGAAGGGGAGTAGAGGGGAGAATAACTTCTCCCCAAACTCTAGTTTTGGGGTGATTACCTAATTGTGTTTACGGGAAAGAGCCCAAAGCTCGTATCTTCCCGTCTCCTGATCGGTTCCATTTTTAGACTTAGTGATACTTATCATACCTGTCCTTAAAACTATGGATTGAGGTAGCATTAACTACCTCCTCGCTTAGCGAATTCCAATTATCAACTACTCTTACACTGAAAAAGTATTTCCTTACATCCTGCAAACAAGTTTTCTTCCGAAGCTTCAAACTGTGACCTCTAGTTCTAGAGCCAGCCATATCGAAATATCGATCCCTATCCACTCTATCATAACCATGAAGGAATTTAAAGACTGTCACCATATCCCCCCTTACTCTTCTAGCTTCGAGTGATGGCAAGTCTAATTCCCTCAGCCTCTCATCATAACCGAGATTGCGTATTTCTGGCACCAGTTTCGTGGCATGTCTTTGAACTTTTTCAAGCTTAGCTATGTGCTTTTTCAAGTGCGGATTCCAAAAGGGGGCTGCATATTCGAGTTTTGGCCTCACATAGGTTACATAAATACTTCTGAACATTTCCTTGTCCATGTGCCTGAAGGCTACCCTTACATTTGATAAGAATGCATATGCTGCCCTTACTACGCCATTTATATGTATTTCTGGAGACAAATCTGCCAATATGTTTACTCCTAGATCTCTCTCATTTTCTGTCTCCTGAAGTTGTACTCCAGCCACCGAGTAGTCAAGCTTGGGCCTTCTTGCACTTGTACCCATTCTCATTACCTTACATTTTGAGGTATTGAATTTCATTAGCCACTTTTCTGACCACTCATGCAGATTATTTAGATCCTCCTGAAGTTCTCTACCATTGTTCTCGTTTTTTACTTTCTTCACAATCTTTGCATCATCTGCAAACATATTCATGAATGAATTTACAGACTCTGGTAGGTCATTTACATATACAAGGAACAAAAGTGGCCCTAAAACTGAACCCTGTGGAACTCCACTACTAACTCTTCTCCATTCAGACACTGAGTGTCTTACTCTAACCCTCTGTTCCCTTCCTTCTAAGTAAGTTTTTATCCATTCCAAGACATTTCCACCTATTCTAGCCATTGATTGCAGCTTCCTAATAAGTCTCCCATGTGGAACAGTGTCAAACGCTTTCTGGAAGTCTAGGAATATGCAATCTGCCCAGCCCTCTCTTTCCTGTAAGATTTGGCTTACCTCATCATAAAATTCTAATAAGTTTGTTACTGTTGATCTTCCTTCTCTGAAGCCATGTTGCCTCACTGACAAAAAGTTGAAGGATTCCAAGTGAAGAGAGATATGTTTCCTTAGTAGTTTCTCCATAACTTTGCAAACTATGCTGGTCAAGGAAACTGGTCTATAGTTCAGAGCCGTATCCCTCCTTCCCTTTTTGAAGATAGGTATCACATTTGCTTGTTTCCAGCATCTTGGAATCTCCCCCGACTCCAATGACTCCTTAAATATGATACTTAGTGCCACTGATATTGTGTTTGCGCATTTTTTAAGCACATGAGGGGATATGTCATCAGGACCTGTAGCTTTATGAACATCTAAATCCATCAGCGCTTTGCATACCTCTGTGGCTGTAAGGTTGATGTTCTCTAATACCGGCCCTTGAGCTTCTATCACTGCAATCTGAGGGGGTGGGGTATTTTCTACTGTAAATACTGACTGAAACTCCTTGTTCAATTCTTTGCAGATCTCTTCGTCCGTCTCAGTGATGCTTCCATCCGCTCTCTTTAGCCTTAAAACCTTTTCTTTTACCTTCAGTTTTCCTCTGATAAAGCTGTGGAAAAGCTTGGGATTTTCTTTAGCCTTCCTGGTGATGTCCCTCTCATAATCTTTCTCTGCCTCTCTCCTTTTACTTAGGTAGTCATTTCTTGCTCTTTTGTAGGTTTGCCAGGCATTTATGTTTTTTCTCCTCCTATACCTTTTCCAGCATTTGTCTCTCCACTCCTTAGCTCTTTTACACCCATTATCGAACCATTTCTCTCTGGCATGAATTACACCTACTTTGGTGACAGGTATGCAGCAATCTACTATCTTCCCATATTTCTCACAAAAGATGTCATACATTTCTTGTACAGATTTGTTGTAAAATAAGGTTCTCCAGTCAATAACTGCAAAAAGCTCATTCATTTTGATGTAATCTCCTTTCTGATAGTTCCTCCTCATGTCCTCAGTGCCTCTACTCTCAGGAAGAATGTCTTCAATGATATACTCCATCAACAACACACAGTGGTCACTCTTTCCAATTGGTGGTTCATACTCAATATTTTCAATATCCAACACATTATCTGTGAACACCAGATCAAGTAGTGATGGCTCATCCCCACCCCTGGCTCTTGTTGGTTCCATTACATGTTGGTGTAGGAAATTCCCTTGTATGCAATCTAGGAATCTTGCCCCAAAGGAGTCCTCACCACTGTGTGGGTCAAGATTTATGCAATCTATCTCTTTATGATTAAAGTCTCCCATAATCAAAATCCTACATTTTTTCTCCCGCGCCATGTTAACAACTGAGTTTATGACTTCAATCGTACCTATATGACTTTCCTCATAAATTTCAAGCCTATTTTGGTTCCTTGGTGGGTTGTATACAACAGTTATTATAATGCTCTCTGACCCAGTATTTATGCGAGCAACAAGAAATTCCCTGAACTCACTTTCTATAGCCAAGTTTATCTCTTCAACTTGAATCCTCTCACTTATGAGCAGTGCTATCCCTCCACCAGTCCTCTCAGATCTTTCGACCCTTAGTATTCTGAAGCCCTTAGGAAAAACTGTGACACTGTTTATGTCCTCACTCAACTTAGTCTCTGTAATTGCTACTATATCTGCCTTACTGTTGTGAATCCTATCTTTTAATTCTACTGCCTTACCAGCTAATCCATCAGCATTTGTGTATAACAATCTTAATGAGGCCCCATCCCCTGATCTTCTGTCATTATCTTCTTTATCTCCCCTTTGTCTGGAAGTATTCCGTAACGAAAATTTTTCTTCTCTTCTTCATTTCTTTCATCATTTAACCTTCTTGCCTCTTGCAACAAGTTTTTTATCTTTCCCATCTCTTCCTGTGTTCTGTATCGTCTAATGAACACTTCTTTGCATTCTTGAAGGTCTTTTAGACTTTTTTTTCTCAACAATATTTCCCTACATGTCTCCCCTCTCTCAAAGGTTACTTTTGTTGGTCTCGGCTTTCCTTCCCTCGAATATTTACCTAGTTGGTGTATGTTTACAATATCCTCAGGACCACATACTACTCCAAGCTTTCTTATCAGGTCTACAACGTTAGCTTTATTTTCTTCAAGTCTCCCCTGCCATGTTGGCTTCTGGGATTCACTTATGCCTGAGATTACCACTGTCTTCTCCTTATCAAGTGCCTGTCTGATGAGTGGGTTTGCCCTTTCCATCACAACGTCTTATATGTGCGTGGTTGTAGTACGATAGAGAGCAAAAGATGTGAGATTGGATATATGTTTGGTAAGAGGAGGATGGATGTATTGGCATTGTGTGAGACGAAGATGAAAGGAAAAGGAGAAGTGGCATTTGGTGATGTAACAGATAGGGTGTCTGGGGTTTAAAGGGGGAGAGCGAGAGAAGGTGTGGCATTATTGCTGAGTGAATGGATGGTAAATAAGGTAGTGGAATAGAAAGAAGTGTCATCTAGGCTGATGTGGGTTAGGGCTATGATAGGTAGGGAATGTTGGGCTTTTGTTAGTGCATATGGGCCAGGATGTGAGAGAAATGAGGAAGAGCAGGATGAATTCTGGAATGAGTTAACTAGGTGTGTGGATGGTCTGAGTAGAAGGTACTATGTGGTTGTGTTGGATGACTTGCATGCCAGAGTGAGTGATGGAGAGGTAGAAGGTGTTGTAGGAAAGTATGGGGTACCAGGTGGGAATGAGAGTGGCGAGAGGCTGTTAGATATGTGTGTGGAGCAAGAGTTGGTGATAGGTAATAGTTTTTCAAGAAGAAGTTAAATAAGTATACATGGATGAGAGTGGCAAATGGAAGAGTGAAAGAAAGAGCATTGATGGATTATGTGTTGGTAGCAATGAGCATGATTGGTAGAGTGAAAGATGTGCATGCATTTAGGGGTGTGGCTGCTGGGATGTCTGATAATTTTTTGGTTGAAGCAAAAGTGGTAGTAGCAAAAGAGTGGGTAAATAGAGTGGGGGGATGTAGAAGGGAAATAGTGAAGGTGGAAGAGTTAAAAAAGCCAGAGAAGAGACAGGAATATCAGGACAGGTTGAGAGTAGCATATGACAGGGTGAATGAAAGAGAAGTTGTGGAGTTAGAGGAGGAATGAGGGTTGATGAAAGAAGGTTTTGTGGGACATGCAAGTGATGTGTGTGGAAAGAGATTTGTTGGAGGTGGCATGATGATGGGCAGCGAGTGGTGTAATGAAGGGGTGAAAATGAGGTGGAAGAGAAAAAGAGGGCTTTTGAGGAATGGCTGCAGTGTAAAAGTTGGAAGAAGTATGAAAGATATAGGGAGAAAAATGTGGAAACCAAGCGGAAGGTAGAGGAAGAGAAGAGGTTGGCAAATGTTAGGTGGGGACAGGATTTTAGTAGATCATATGAGGAGAATAAAAAGAAATTTTGGAAAGAAGTGAAGAGAGTAAGGAAGGGTGGATCGAGGATGGAAGAGACAGTGAAAGATGTGAATGGACAGATGTTAAGAGGGACCGATGCAAGGAAGAGATGGGCAGAATATTTTGAGTGTTTGCTGAATGTTGAGGAAGATAGAGAGGCAGCTATAGTGGCAGTGGGGGGTGTTCAAGTGCCAGTAATGGGAGATGAAAATGAGAGAGAGATTACAAGAGAGGAGGTGAAAAGGGTATTGTATGAAGCATAAGCAGGTAAAGCACTTGGAATGGATGGTGTGAGAGCGGAGATGTTGAAAGAAGGGGGTGTGACTGCATTGGAATGGTTATTGAGAGTGTTTAATATATGCTTTATGTTGTCAATGGTGCCAGTGGAATGGGTGATTGCTTGTATAGTGCCCCTATTCAAAGGTAAGGGAGATGTGTATGAATGCAGTAATTTTAGGGGTATAAGTTTGTTGAGTGGGGTAGGAAAAGTGTATGGTAGGATACTGGTTAATAGGATTAGGGATAAGACAGAAAATGTGATCGCGGAAGTGAAGAGTGGTTTTAGGAGAGGTAGAGGTTGTATAAATCAGATTTTTATAGTTAGGCAGTTATGTGAGAAATATTTAGCAAAGGGTAAGGATGTGTATTTTGCATTTTTGGATCTGGAGAAAGCGTATGATAGAGTTGATAGAGAGGCAATGTGGAATGTTTTGAGCCTATATGGAATTAATGGTAAATTGTTGCATGCAGTGAAGAGTTTGTATGAGGGCAGTGGAGCTTGTGTTAGAGTAGGGAATGAAGTGAGTGAGTGGTTTCCAGTGAGTGTGGGACTGAGACAGAGATGTGTGATGTCACCATGGCTGTTCAATTTGTATATTGATGGAGTTGTAAGAGAGGTGAAAGAGCAAGTGCGTGGTCGAGGTTTGAGAATGGTAGATGGGGATGATAACGAGTGGGAGCTGAATCAGTTGCTGTTTGAAGATGATACTGTGGTGGTGGCAGATTCAGAGGGAAAGCTGTGTCAGTTAGTGTCAGAATTTGGAATGGTGTGTGAGAGAAGGAAGTTGCGAGTGAATGTGGGAAAGAGTAAGGTTATGAGGTGTACAAGAAATGAGGATGGTGCTGGATTGAATGTTATATTGAATGGAGAGACATTTGAGGATGTTGATCAGTTTAAGTATTTAGGCTCGGTTATAGCTGCAAATGGTGGAGTGGAAGCAGATGTGTGTCACAGAGTGAATGAAGGATGTAAAGTGTTGGGTGCGTTGAAAGGAGTGATGAAGAATAGAGGGTTGGAAATGAATGTTAAGAAAGTTTTGTATGAGAAAGTGGTTGTGCCAACTGTGATGTATGGATCAGAGTTATGGGGTATGAAAGTAATTGAGAGACGGAAACTAAATGTGTTTGAGATGAAATACCTGAGGAGTATGATTGGTGTATCTCGATTGGATAGGGTTAGGAATGAAGTGGTGAGAGCAAGAACGGGTGTGAGGAGAGAAATTGCAGCCAGAGTAGATATGAATGTTCTGAGATGGTTTGGCCATGTGGAAAGGATGGATGATGAAAGACTGCTGAAAAAGGTGATGAATGTGAGAGTTAATGGAAGACATGCTAGAGGGAGGCCTAGGTTTGGATGGATGGATGGAGTAAGGAGAGCCCTGAATGATAGGAGGATGGATGTGAGGGAAGCAAGCGAGCGTGCTAGGAATAGGAATGAGTGGCGAGCGATTGCAACACAGCTCTGATGGGCATCTGGTGTTACCACGGGGCTGCATCTTACAGAGGTAGCCCTGTGGTAGGGGCAGTAGGAGGAGTTGGCAGTTGTGAAGCGACACAGGTTGTGGAAGAGCCGGGAGGATGGGCTGTGGCACTCCAGCAGTGCCATCCGAACGGTCGCTAGCTCCCTCGTCATTGCCCATAGATCAAAGTAATCCCCTTATTGTTTTCTTTCTTTGATGTTGGCTACCCCCAATTAAAGGGGGAACAGCCAAGGTAGATAGAATATATTATTATTATTATTATTATTATTATTATTATTATTATTATTATTATTATTATTATTATTATTATTATTATTATTATTATTATTATTATTATAGGCTTAGAGCAGCCAAGTCTTGAGATGACGACCCTGAGAATGCAGGTTTGATCTCCACTGCTGGACATTAGGAAGGGCTGCCGTCGTGAGTCCCCCTTCTCCAACAGGTCTGTCACCACCCCATTAATTTTGACTGTTTTAGTCTAGTTATTATAATTATTATTAGTAGTAGTAGTAATAGTATTATGTACTCTATTAATTACTTTTCTATTTAATATGGTGCCCCTGCCTCTCATTATCCTTTTGGAGGACATTTTACAGTAATAGCTCAAAATTTTACTGCCAGGTGTCCTTCCAGTCCCCTTTTGCTCTCCATATATCCACGCCTTTAATTCTAGAATTGTAAACCACTGGAATAGTCTCCCTGATGACAATGTAAAGTATGTTGAGACTGAAAGACGTAGAAGAGGCACTCTTCATGAGCAGTGACTCTTATGCCTCTTTAACTGTCCTTAGGTAAGCTTTAGTTCAGCATCTATTTGACTTAGCTTGCCATGTCAGTGGCTGGATTATTATTATTATTATTATTATTATTATTATTATTATTATTATTATTATTATTATTATTATTATTATTATTATTATTATTATTATTATTATTGTTTATTATCATTATTAAAAAGGCTAAAGGATAATTTTGTATCATAATAATTTGTTTTTAACTTATTCCTCCATTGTCGAAAGTTTCTCTGAAGTTTTCCGAATTTACGTCACGGACTCCCTTTTCTACCAAGGGCTAGGACGCTTGCCTCCTCGCGAAGGACTTGTTTTGGCAGATGTAATCCTTACCCTGAGTGCATGCCCTTGCTAACCTCAGACCGTGACGGGGCGCGGACCCTCGACCTGACGCCTTAGAGTCGCGGACGCTACCGCCTGAGCCACGGCGACTACTAAAGTTTCTCTGAAGTCTAAAGTTTTAAAAGCTCAAAATTAAATTTAATAACCGGTATTGAAGTTCTATTACGTGTGAAATAATGTTTTAATTCCACCTCCAGTTATCATTATTCGTTGTATGTAATGACATTTACCTCCTATATAATATTTAATATTAGCCTATTTTACAATATTATGGAAATGACACGCGGTGTTCTGATTTGAGTTTGATAATACTCTGAATTTGTCTTTTCGATGACGTCACACTGCTCGAGGATCACTTTTCTATTACACTTGTTGGTCACATCCACTCAGATATCAAAACTACCGAATTGTATATTTTTAGTGTTTTGCCTCATAGGCTACATATTTTAAATGACACTACTAGTTTGTAAAATGTGTGAACAGAAGAAAAAGAAAATTGGAAATTTATTTCACTGACCGGTTCCACGGTTTTGGAAAACTTCTTCAGGCCATTAACTCAAGACGGAAGAGGTAAATATGCTATACGGTTTTAGGCATGATAAAATTGTACGTGTTATCAGAACAGCACCCATATTACGATTAATAAACCCCAAGAAAACATTATGGTCAGCTATTTAACCTTGCAAAGGATATGCATATATACTTCTTGGATCTTGTCAAGAATAACAACCCCAAAGTTACTCATTAACCTAACCAAATTTGAGCTTAACAAAGTATCTCTGTAAAGTATTTCTGGGGTTATTCAAATTACTTGTTAGTATGCTAGGTTATTTAACTTCACATGACATTCTAAACTTACTCATTATTATTATATCCAGTTTGGTATCCTGCAGCTATGTAGAATAATGCTAACATTTAGAATGTACATTGAAATTTTGCTTACTTCGGTATTTACAGACATAGCATATATGGCCTCTTGTATTTTGATGTTGGTATATATTTACATTTATGGAAGAAAATCAAGAAGTTAGTGAGGTTTGTTAACTCCTAGGAAGGAACGCTTTAATTACTAACTTATTGTTTTTCATTTGCTCTAGATATATTTCTGTTTTGTTTTTTTTCATTTCACTCTGGAGGTAACCGTTTACCTCACTGTTAGATTTGGCCTAGCCACTTACCAATGTGATACGAAAATTTGGATCTTATACAGATGATTAATCCCGTTAACACTATATAGCCTAAAGTTACATAACCCCCATAAATTGTTAGGCCAGGTCAGGTGACTCGCCGTGGAAATATGAATAACCCCTGAGCACCAGGAGGGTTACCCTTCTTTAAAAGATTCAAATAATTTTAAGGGAATTTGTATGAGTAATTCTTACTTTGGCCTAGGATTCCTAAGTTTAATTAGGATGGATTACAGGTGATGTAGTGCATATGTTAAAGGTATATGGTTACGTTTGCACCCCTCGAGTTAATAATTAATTATGATTTTTCATTGTTTTTTTTTATGTTTTCAACTGTTTTAGAATTATTTTCTTAGGCAGTGTAATAGTGTTATGATTTCTTGCCTTTTCTTTTGTGTCAATAAAAGGGAATATTTGGTCATTTGAGTTTATCTAGGTAAAAAATCACAGAAGCTGGCTATTGTTAGAGGAAAATGGAAATACAAAATTCTGAAGATACATCAATTACCAGTTGAAAACCATAATGTCACTGATTAACTTTCGTAAAGAAATTTAAATAAGAAAAATATATCTGCTTTAGAGTGAAATGAAAGTAAGAAACATTAGGAATAATATACAAAAAAAAAAAATAAAAAGAATAATACAATATGTCACCAAGTAGCCTAATACGGGTGAATCAACCAAATCATATTTTTTCCCCTTAAGTGATTGGGGCACTTCATAACTAACCGTATCAAAAAAAAAAAAAAAAAAATTCATTCGAAGGGAGAGGGCCTTAAATGTATGCACATCTAAGAGAACTTATCTGATGTTGAAGGCACTGTAAAATATTTTATCTTCACAACTCGTTACTAGTCATTTTGGCATTATGATTTTCCACCGGTACTTTGTGTTTTAATCGGTAATATTAGGTTTGGATAATTTTATTCTAGTACTAGCTTTGGTCAGGTTAATTTTGTTGATTCACCACCATTTTGAAAACGAGTTGATCATTGACAGTATTGTTTTCCAGTCAGCTCGTTACTAGTTATTTTGGCATTATGATTTCCCACTGGTATTTTGTGTGTTTTGATCGGTAATAATATGTTTGGATAATTTTATTGTAGTAGTAGCTTTGGTCAGGTTAATTTTGTTGATTCACCACAATTTTGAAAACGAGTTGATAATTGACAGTATTGTTTTCCAGTCATTTTTTTCTTTTTTCATTTCACAAAAAAATTAATTATTTTTTTATTTCCCAGCAAAAGTTCACAACTGATAGAAAATGTAAATGACATTTAAATTTTTGTTTGTAAGTTTTCAACATCATGTATTTTCATTTCCCTCTTAAAAGTAATAGTATTTGTTACATTACTCTACCCAAATCCCCGAATTCGTTGGTCTCCTTGATTATTGGTAGTGGAGGAAAGTCCAAAATATCACTGACCTAATATGGAGGAAAGTCCAAAATATCACTGACCTAATATCTAAAGAAAATTAATATCAACCCTGTTGAAAATCTTCGAAAGCAACTGGCTAATCATAATGGCCATTATCAAAGCTTGAGGGAACATAAACATTTGCCTTATTAAGTACTCTTCTGCTTTAGGGTTATAGGCATATTTTCAATGTATATAACATTTGGGAATGTAATTTGAGTCAGTTGTTCAAAGAAATGGAGAGTGTGATCGAGAGGTGAAAAAAGTGCAGGCAGGATGGAGTGGGTGGAAAAAAGTGGGAGTCATATGTTATGCTAGGAAAACTAAAGTTTACAAAACTGTAATAAGACCCACTATGTTTTATGGCTTGGAGACAGTCCCTCTGACAACAAAAACACAGGAGGCAGTGTTGGAGATAGCAGAGTTGAAAATGCTGCTATTTTTTGGGGGCATCACATGGAGGGAATGGATAAGTATTAGTATATTAGAGGACCAGTGCAGGTAAGAAAATTTGGGGACATGGTAAATGAGACAAGACTGATATGGTTTAAGCATGTGCTGAGGAGGAATGATGGGTGCATTGAAAGAAAAATGATGAGGATGGAGGTGCCAGGCGGGAGGGAGAGAGGTAAGCCAAAGACGAGGTTTATGTATGTGGTGAGGGAGGACATTGAGGTGTGTGGTGTGACAGAGGGAGATGCATTAAATATGGTGATACAGAGATGAGTTATATGCTATGGTGACCTCCAACTGAAAAGGTAGAAAGATATAGTGATGCTCAGTATATAACGAGCTGTGCACCTAACAGGTAATAATGAAATTCTTGCTTTACAATGAACTTAGTTTTTACTTCACTTTCAATTTCTGTTATAAAAGTATAAGTTACTTATAAGTGACCTCTTTCCTATCATTTTTGTTAACGCTTGCAACAGTGTGTACAAAATAATAATAATTTGTTCTAGGTTGTAGGTTAGAAACATTAAGGTTTTCATCTAGGGCATAGGCTTGTAATTAACATAGAAAATTTTAGAAATGACTGCTCTTTTTGTTGATTCATTTATGTAGCTGATAATGATTAACATTGAATACTGTATGTCTTTTCATAATATTATTATGAAAGTAACTTGTTATGAGTATGTCTGACAGACATTAAGTGAAAAAAAGGCAATATGTAATTTCCCAAAATTATCAATATTTGTTAAAAATGTGAAAAGATCTAACACCAAAGAATATGGTCAACTAATTTTCCCTTTGGTAGGTCGCATTTTTTTTTTATTTTCTATATAAGCAGTATAGACATGAATTTTATTGTATGAGACAAGAATCTATCTTGCTTTTAAGACCAAACAAGAACATCAGTAATCATTGTTTGATAATATATGAGTAGTTTAGCATTAGGATACTTGACGTCATAGCAGTAGGCAGTTTTTTCTGTGAGCAGCCTTAAGTTAGTTACAGGAATTGGCCTAGCTATTAAGCAGATATGTAATATTTACCTCTTTATAATTATTTCTTTTATGTGTCTTTTATTCCTCTGTTTGTGAAAGCACTTGGAATCATTTATAGCCTGCTATGTTAGCATGGCCAGAGGTTATTGCTTTTGTTATTCCCAAAGCTACCTGGCTGAATAGACCCAAACCCTAAATAAACAACCAGACATTTTTTTCCATTTGTTCATTCAGTGGCTATTCTTTTACAAAACTAAGAATACACTTATAAGTAGACATGTAATTGAAGAAATAAGTAAACATATAATAATAATAATAATAATAATAATAATAATAATAATAATAATAATAATAATAATAATAATAATAATAATAACAGCAATAGTAGTAATACTAAAATTAATTATGATAATACAGTGAATGTAATGATACTAAAACATTAGTAGTAAATTTCGCATTAAGATACAAGAAATGGAGACATGAGGTAGTAAAGTAGTGTAGTAGTACACTCAAGTTATAACCGTTATACTAAGTGAACAGTAGCTACAGTTAAAGATACAATAACAATAATCATGATAAAAATGGTAACAATAATGTTACTATCGGCAACATCACTATATTTGTACTCCTTACAATGATAGTAATTAGTTCTTAACTTAAAGATCAAAGAAGGCGATATCAGTTTAGCCTACATATAAAATACTTAGTGTAAAGGGAAATTTCATGAAATCATTAAGTTCGATTAGTGTGCGAGCAGAAGCTATTTGCCCAAAAGAAAACTATATAGTTTGCCTTTTAAAGCTGTGAAGGAGGATGAATTTTTTAGATGTTCTGGAATATTGTTTCAGAGTGTTGGGCCTCTTATATTAATCATCTTTGAACCTACAACTGTGTTTGATCTCTGAATAAAGAGCTCACTACTCTGTCTTGTGTTGGTTCCCCTTATATCCCTGACTGTTTTGAAATTAAATAACCAGTAAGGATAGTGATGGTTCAGAATTTTGTATACAAAAACGTAAATCAGGTAGGCAATCTTTTTTTCTGCCCGCAACCACAAAATTAATGAGCTTCTGTATTCTGTTTATCTGAGTCTTATTGGTAGCTCCCCATGCAGTTGTGCAATATTTAATATGACTTAGGGATAGAGATCCGACAACTGTTATTTGAGGGGTAGTCTCAAAATTGTCTTTTATACGTGATCAGTACTGTAGTGTTCCTGTTACCTTTTTGCATACTTTATCTATATGGGAATCAAACAGCATGAAGTTATCAAAGTGAATTCCTAGATATTTGACCGTTTTGCTGGGTGTGATGATATTTCCGCAAAAATTAATTGTTGTGTTTTCTGGAATTTTGCACTAAGTGGTACCTTGAACCAATAACCATGCATTGTGTTTTACTTTCGTTAATTAACAGCTCAATTTTTTGAAAACCTATTGTAAATTTTTTGGAAGCGTTTTCTGCTCTTAAGGTTAGCTCTGGGAGATAATTGATATCATCACTAAGGAGTAGCTGAGTGTCATCTGCATATTGTTCAACTAAACAATCGGAAATGAAACATGATAGATCATTTACCTAAATGGAGAAGATGATAGGACCAAGGGCTGATCCCCTAGCAACACCAAATGAAACTTATTTGGGGGATATAGATAATGCTGTTAAGACAGATAGACTGTCCGTGATTAGAAAGATACACTCAAAACCAGGTCGAGTCAGTATTTACGTTAGTCATGTATTATTAAGAATTTCATGGTTTACACTGCCAAAGGCTTTTGATCTAATAATACAAGCAGAGAGATTTTTTTCTTATCTATATTATTGTAATTTTGATCGATGCGGTTTCTGTAGAGAGTTTCGGTCTAAAACAATGCTGGTTAGTAGCTAATAGTCTGTGTGTCTCTAGATATAACATTAGATGGCATACAACAATTTTTTTAATATTTTAGAGAAAATGGGTAGCAGGGAAATTGGATGATAGTTTGTCACTTCTTCTCTATTCCCCTTTTTACGAAGAGGTATTACATGTGAGTTTTTCCTAGAAGCAAGAAACCTTCCAGTAATAATGAAGGTGTTTACAATAGTTAAAATATAATATACAATCATAGGTAGGGTATTTTTGTTGATTTGAAAGGGTATACCGTCTGGATCATAAGAACCAAAGTTTCTTAGGCTCTTTATGGTAAGAATTATGGTAGCACAATCAACAGGAATGATCTTGAAGTAATCTCTGATGTATACATTAGAAGACTTGTCATTTAAGTAATTACTCATGTTCACTGAGTTGATGTTTTCTTGCATTTTCTCATATGTATTTTTACCAAAGTTAGCAAAATTGTTATTAAAGTTTTCCACTTTGTCTTTCAATTCCGTTTCATAACCTTCTGAGGTAGTCTTTCCATTCGATATCATGCTTCTTGTCACTTTCCGTGATGCCGCTCTATGGCCACTGGCGATTCTTAGCTTTCCCACATAGCTCTCAAGGAGTACATATTTTGTTGTTGCCGAGTGTGGTTATATCCAATGCAGTGTTCCATAATGTGTTTGATTTTATGGGATGATGTGTTACAATCTAAACGGGCATCACTGACAGAATTATCCAGTCTCTTCTGATAGCTCAGAGGGCTGGGTGGTGCCCACTTTGCAGCCTGGCCAGGTGTACCCTTTCTGTGAGGGGCAGGGAGGATTCTAAAGGCTGGATAACTCTGTATTGTAATTGAGTGACTGCATGAAATGACATGTTAACCGGGTATGGATATATGTGCATAGGTTGGTTTTAGGTGGGTGAAGGGGAATTGATGACAATATTTGTGTGTGAGAGCATGTGATAGGTGTTACTTTTGTCTTCATATGGTGTACAGTATTTGGGTGTTCTGCTAAGTAGGATTGTGGGTGGTGTTAAGTTAGTGGAGGCAGCAGTATGTTTGTGCATTTCATGTCAAGATGGTATTTGATATTTAGGACTGGTGTCTTGATGTCAGTGGTCTGCAAGTGTAATTGCTTCAGTCTGTGATTTATTTTAGTGCTTTGTTGTGCATAGACTGTAGAGTATTATGGTGTATTTTAGTGAGGTTAGAAGCCCAAGTATAGCTTGAGTAATCCATCAATGAGCGTAAGTATTTTTTTGTATTCTTAGATAGGGAGTGAAAATTTCTGCTCTTACTACTTGTTACCATTGCATGTGTAAAGAAAGAGTTTTATTTTTTTTAATTTCTCTGCTGGTTTAGTTTGATAATTTTATCCATAAAGTCCAAAAAATTTAGTTAACCTAATTCATAACTTGCAAGTACAACAATATTTGAGACCAAATTTTGTTATATTCCAAATGTTTTTGATCCTGCCAATCTGTTATAAAGGGCTAACATTATATATAAGTTAAAAGAATTGTGCAAATGTTTGTCTTATTGGTTACTTTAACTCCCAAATATTTATGTAATTTCAACACTTGCAATGATAAATTAATAATGATATGTAATTGCATATTTCAGCTTCAATACAATGAATATCGTTCTTACTGTTTGACTAGACAGAGTACGGTCTGGCGTTCTTTCTGCCGCACAAAGCTCAGAAGTAGACACAATTCATAGATATTTACAAGAAGTTTCTTGGGATCCTCCTGAGGATCTCTTGGTAAGTTCCATTTTTTCTCTTAGTGAGTTTGAGTTCCCAAACCCTTGGTATTAGAATTGATTAGTATAGGAACCTCATATAGACATAAGGATAAGGCTTAGGCTGAATTTAACTGTAGTAAAACTTCCTCATGGTGGAAGGTCCTTGCCCACTTGCAGTGTGGATTACCCAAGTAGGGTGGTGGGGGGATTGTGGCAGCCTTGTATCCCCAAGGAGCTAAGAGGTTTCATCAAGTTTTATTACCTTCTAATGAATAATTTTGTGCTTTGACTCAGCCACCCCTTCAAGGGGGTATTGCGATCATTGTATGTGTATATAAACTGCAGTATCTGTGTTCAGACAGCATTTGTATAACAGTTTAAAGTGAGTTCCATATGTGCAATTTAATTTGAAATAATTATATTTATGCTTTATTGTTTTTGATTGCATTTACATATTGATTTTCATTTTGCAGAACACACGTGTCTCTATATTGAAGATACGCTATTTATTCTTTAAGAAAAGAACAGTTGAAAATGTCACATACTGACGAAGCAACCAAAGGATATAGTTATGGTAATATGTTGATGTATTTTGTTAAGATGCTCACTCTATCTTTTTATAACATTCATTCTCTCACTGTCATTCATTTACTTGTACAAAAAGCAGCATATGCCTATGGAAATATCCAAAGTCAGACCGAGTTTCCTTGGCTGTTGTTGTTATCCCCTAAGCTGCCAGTCTGACGAACCCCAATTGCCCACGAAAAATCTCTGCCAATACCAACTTTCCCAGAGAGCTTGCAGAGTGATTACCTAATTGTGTTTACGGGAAAGAGCCCAAAGCTCGTATCTTCCCGTCTCCTCATCGGTTCCATTTTATACTTAGTGATACTTATCATACTTGTCCTTAAAACTATGGATTGAGATAGCATTAACTACCTCCTCGCTTAGCCAATTCCAATTATCAACTACTCTTACACTGAAAAAGTATTTTCTTACATCCTGCAAAGAAGATTTCTGACGATGCTTCAAACTATGACCTCTAGTTCTAGAGCCTGCCATATCAAAATATCGATCCCTATCCACTCTATCATAACCATCAAGGAATTTAAAGACTGACACCATATCCCCCCTCAATCTTCTAGTTTCGAGTGATGGTAAGTCTAATTCCCTCAGCCTTTCATCATAACTGAGATTACGTATTTCTGGCACCAGTTTCGTGGCATGTCTTTGATCTTTTTCAAGCTTAGCTATGTGCTTTTTCAAGTGCGGATTCCAAGTGTATATGTTGTGATGTTGGCGTATGTAGTAGAGTGCAGTGCAGTCTTCTATAATGACTGATTGTTTGAGGCGATGTGTAACATTCTGGTCAGGCATAATTACTGGAATCGTCCACCCTCGTCTGATAGCTCAGACGTGTTGAGTGGTGCCCACATTGCAGTCTGGCCCTGTGGACTCTTTGTGTTAATGACAGGAGGATTTGAAAGGTGGAAGTCTGGAGGTTATGCATGCTGCTGCATATTGTCATTTATGCGGCTGCATAAATGCCAACTTAACTGGGTATGGTCTGGGGCGGGCATATGGAAGTGATGATAGAATTTGTTTATGATATCATATGCTAGGTGTTGTTTAATGCTCCTTGGTGTGTGTGCGCGTGTATACTGCTATGTTGTCTGGTGGATGGAGTTTGTATGTGGAGGCTGCAGCGAGTATTTGTGTTCCTTTCATGTCCAGAGGGTTTTTGAGGACTTTGGTGTTTTTGTGTAAGTGGTCTGTAGGTGTTGTAGCTGTGCAGCCGGTGATTATGTTTAGTGCTTGATTTTGTAGTCTGTAGGGTGTAGTGGTGTTTTAGTGAGAAAACCGTGCGGGTTTTGCATATTCCATCAATGAGCATATATATTGTTTGTATGCTAATGTACTGGTTTATTTCATTTGTCCTAATATTGTATGAGCAAGTGCCCTGGAGGTATTAATTCCTGATATCAGTTTTTGAGATGTTTAAATGACATTAATGTATCGTATATTATGCCAAGAACTTTAGGTGTGTGTTTGTGTGTTAAGTTGATGATGTTTTTGGTAAGGTGTGGAATGTGACGATATTCTGCTGTCCAGTTTTCTTGTCACAGTAGTATTGTTTGCATTGTAGGTTATACATCACTTCATTCTATCTGGCACATTTCTTACTCTCCAGGATGCCAGGTCTTCGCCTATTTGTGACCATGATTCTCTATGTCCATTTTTTCGTGTGTGTACTATGGTAGTTTTCTGTGAATTACTGTCTGTTAGGGTATATTTTTCCCACAAATTTCTCTAGTGCTCTTGCTTCTTACCCTGTGAAACAAAGCTGTTTCACACAGTCTTGAAAGTACTTCATTTCTAGTATTTCAGTTTTCTCTGTCTCTTGTGTTATTCGAGTCGAATACTAATTACCTTGGATCACAGTAATATACTCGTAGCAGCAGTTATTCCTTCAGAGTCCAACTAGTTACCACACAGTGATATAGAGGCAGCTATTCCATCATAGAAACAAATATTTTTTTTTTTGCCACAATGTTGATCCGTCCTTCCCCTCTCTATTTGATTCCTCTCCTGTAGCTTAGCCACCTCTCCTACTCTCTGGTCTCTCTTAATTCCTTGAAGCATTTGGCCTTGTGGCCTCTCCCAGATATTTGAATTTGTCAACTTTTTTCAAGGACCTTAACTAATTTTACCTCCAGATTTTTCACAGTGCTGCAGTTTTTGCATCTCGTAACCTTAACTATCCACATTTAACTCGTAGATTTCATTTCTCACTCAGGTTTCATAACTCCTCTACCATCCTTTGTATTTTTCCATTCTAAAGTGGCACTAATAGGTTAGCAACAAATAGCATTTTGCTCGCTTCCCAACTTGTACTCCCTTCCCCCCTCATTCTAACTTCAGATCAAAACTCTTGCCACCACTCTGTCTTCTTAATTTATTCGTTCACATCCTTGCTCCTTTTACAAAAACTATATTTTCTGCATTAGATTACCTCTTTACATACTTTTTGCCGGATTGTCACAGTATTTCTCTGTCCACTATGTAAGTTTCTAAGTCTCCATTCCAAATCTGTAATTGTCCTTTCTATTAAAATTTTGCTTATTCTTGTTTTGCTAAATCACCTGCCTCTCATGTATTTATTTTGCTACTCTTTCACTAGAAAATTGTCTGGCTAACTCTCGGCTACACCTCGCGGGAAATGTTCACAGAGCAACCCATTCATCACATCTTTTATATCCAGAAAATTGACAAGCAGTGTTCTTTGTCCAATCGCCCTGCATTAGCACAGATACTTTATACTTATCACTAATTTTCTTTATTGCTCTACTAACTAATCCCCCCCCCTTTTTTCACACCTGATTTCCTAAATATATCCCAATATGTATATCACTCACTTTTGGCCTTGGTTCTATACAAAACTGACATATTTACTTCAACATTTAAACTAGGTTGGCATTAAATTTGTTCCATTTGTAAATGCCAACTTTTCTCGCTATTCATCTCAGTGCCTTGTCGAGAGGCACTTAGTCAAAGTCTGCACTGAATGCTTACATTCTTTGCAGGATGTAAGGAAATACTTTTTCAGTGTAAGAGTAGTTGATAATTGGAATTGGCTAAGCGAGGAGGTAGTTAATGCTATCTCAATCCATAGTTTTAAGGACAGGTATGATAAGTATCACTAAGTATAAAATGGAACCGATGAGGAGACGGGAAGATACGAGCTTTGGGCTCTTTCCCGTAAACACAATTAGGTAATCACACAACATGCACTCCCTGAGAGCTATTTTGAAAAGCCCGGGATCTGCAGTGGCCTTTCTTAGGGACGTGGGGGGGGGGTGGCCAGGCAGCTTAGGGAGCGATTCGTTGTTTACTGCAAGTTTTTCTCATATTTGTATAAGTTAGTCGCACGACTTCATGTTCTTTCTTAATATTATTGCTATTCATCATCTTATAAGAAGCCAGCCTTAAGTCATATTTAATATGTAGTTTGTCTTTCCTTTTAAGTCTAGCTCGCTCATACCAAGGCACCCAGATTTGTCATGAACATCGCCTTTATTACTGTTTGTATTTTTGTTTGATGTCCATTGTAAAGTAAGTGATGTTCGAATTTATTACTTGCTATATATTTTACAAGGGTGTAACGGATGTCGTATTTAAATGGATTGTGGTGCAAGTACTTTATAGCTTTGCGAAAATTGACAGAACTTTGCTGAAAAGATTTCTGATGTAGTAAGGACTCAAAAACTATTGCGTGTCGATGATAATAATCATATTACCTTATTTTTTGCAGTAATTATGAGGTCGAGTGTTAGTGCATATTTTTCCCCCCTAATACTTTAGTTATTTGAATGATTCTATGATGTCTTTGTTGAAATATTTGGAACATTAACTTTTTTAGGTTATGTTATCGGTACCATCGTAATTAAATGAAAATGTGATAAAAAATTTAATATGTACCAATATTCTTTTATTTTAAGACTTTATGTATTTCACATATTTATCAAATTAGCTTGATATAATTAAGAAATATGTAAGGACCAATGTTTGTAGAGGCATATGTAGTTTTTATATCGTATTAAGTTATACTTTTCCATTTTTATCTTTTTGTCTTTAAAATTTTCTATCTACCTTGTCTGTCTCCCCCATTTGGGGGGGTAGACGAAAAAAAATTCTCGTGATTTACACAGGAATTTGATTGTTTACATTGCAATTGGAATATGGATAATATTGGCATGTATAAGAACCATTATGTAGTGAAATCTCATTTTGACCAGATACTGATCGAGGGTTTGAAATATTTGACCTAATAGAACTAGTAATCATAGGCTAGATGTGAGGAGTTTAGAATAGTGGAATTCGGGTTGGGTGAGAACTTTTGTTAGTGTTCCTTAGGGATAGTTGATTTGTGGTAAAAATTGAGCGTAAAGTAAAGGACAGAAGTGTGTTCTTGTTTAAAAACCGGCTAATCTTTAAAAATTCAGTTTATATTACAGTATCTGGCAACTTATACTATTATACTGTCAATTTTAATTATGTATAATTTGACTTCATGCACTTATCCACCTTGTAACCCAGATTTATGTTTTTCCAGGTTGGATTGTGTGTGTAGGGGTTAGTGAACCAGATGTTTTCAAGGTTATGTAGATGGGAACTACTTTATCAGTAATGTAGCCTTTTATTTAATGGTGTGTATTGGAAATTTAGTACAGTTATCCATAAAATGATGGCCGTCATCCATTTTCTATAAACATTCAATATTTGGTTTTTTATAATGGTATTTTAGGGGTAACTAAAGTATTTTGGTTAGAGTAATAAAATGCCACCTTTCATAATTTACTTTTATTTAACCTCTCTGTGAAACCTCTCCCCCCCCCCTCCGAAAGATTTCAGACCCCCTCCTCAAAGAAATAAAATTATTATTAAAAAAAATAAAATTCAAATACATAATTTAAGTTGGGAAGGTTTCATCCAACCTTCTACAAGCCTGTGACAAAGCTAGGAGTTACAGCTCTAGGTTTGGCACTTACGAAGCCATCTCATGCCACTAGCATGTGATACCTTATCGCAAGTGCTAGGTTTGCTAAGCACATACACAAAATTCATGAGGTAATTGTATAACTCACAATTAACCACAGTGCGGGTAAAAATTCTTAAGATATTAGTAACCATGAGTTCAAGAACGGGACTTATGCTACGCGTAGGAAACGAGAAAATGCAGTCTAAAATTCTTACATCTTAAAATAATTGGAACTTCGTATACAGGGATATTCGACCTTAATTCAGTAGAATATTGGGTTTCAGGGCAGCTTTCAGATAAATGGTATTCAGTGAATGATAATTACCATACTATAATTCACTGAATACCATTTCTCTGAAAGCAGCCCAGAAGGCCAATATTTCACTGCAATTAAGGTCGAAAATACCTGTGTATAAATTATTTCAATCATATTGAAATGTACAAAAGTTTGGAGTGCATTTACCCCCGTTTCCTACCCTCAACATTTTTTTCCCATTGTTTGACCCACGGCCTCATAGCATACAGCCATTTCTGGCCATTACTCTATAGCCCTTCTAGCTCCTTTACAAAATGGAATTGTTTACCTAATTTGTAAGAGATGAATCATTACATTTGAC
>JAXCGZ010008793.1:0-2500 GCA_037179515.1 Halocaridina rubra
TAGTTTCCAGTGATGGTAAGTCTAATTCCCTCAGCCTCTCATCATAACTGAGATTGCGTATTTCTGGCACCAGTTTCGTGGCATGTCTTTGAACATTTTCAAGCTTAGCTATGTGCTTTTTCACGTGCGGATTCCAAAAGGGGGCTGCATATTCGAGTTTTGGCCTCACATAGGTTACATAAATATTTCTGAACATTTCCTTGTCCATGTGCCTGAAGGCTACCCTTACATTTCATAAGAATGCATATGCTGCCCTTACTATGGCCATTTATATGTATTTCTGGAGACAAATCTGCCAGTATGTTTACTCCTAGATCTCTCTCATTTTCTGTCTCTTGAAGTTGTACTCCAGCCACCGAGTAGTCAAGCCTTGGGCCTTCTTGCACTTGTACCCATTCTCATTACCTTACATATTGAAGTATTGAATTTCATTAGCCACTTCTCTGACCACTCATGCAGATTATTTAGATCCTCCTGAAGTTCTCTACCATTGTTCTCGTTTTTTTACTTTCTTCACAATCTTTGCATCATCTGCAAACATATTCATGAATGAATTTACAGACTCTGGTAGGTCATTTACATATACAAGGAACGAAAGTGGCCCAAAAACTGAACCCTGTGGAACTCCACTACTAACTCTTCTCCATTCAGACCCTGAGTGTCGTACTCTAACCCTCTGTTCCCTTCCTTCTAAGTAAGTTTTTATCCATTCCAAAACATTTCCACCTATTCTAGCCATTGATTGCAGCTTCCTAATAAGTCTCCCATGTGGAACAGTGTCAAACGCTTTCTGGAAGTCTAGGAATATGCAGTCTGCCCAGCCCTCTCTTTCCTGTAAGATTTGGCTTACCTCATCATAAAATTCTAATAAGTTTGTTACTGTTGATCTACCTTCTCTGAAGCCATGTTGCCTCACTGACAAAAAGTTGAAGGATTCCAAGTGAAGAGAGATATGTTTCCTTAGTAGTTTCGCCATAACTTTGCAAACTATGCTGGTCAAGGAAACTGGTCTATAGTTCAGAGCCGTATCCCTCCTTCCCTTATTGAAGATAGGGGTCACATTTGCTCTGTTTCCAGCATCTTGGAATCTTCCCCTGACTCCAGTGACTCCTTAAATATGAAACTTAGTGCCACTGATATTGTGTTTGCGCATTTTTTAAGCACATGAGGGGATATGTCATCAGGTTCTGTAGCTTTATGAACATCTAAATCCATCAGCGCTTTGCATACCTCTGTGGCTGTAAGGTTGATGTTCTCTAATGCCGGCCCTTGAGCTTCTATCACTGCAATCTGAGGGGGTGGGGTATTTTCTACTGTAAATACTGACTGAAACTCCTTGTTCAATTCTTTGCAGATCTCTTCATCCATCTCAGTGATGCTTCCATCTGCTCTCTTTAGCCTTAAAACCTGTTCTTTTACCTTCAGTTTTCCTCTGATAAAGCTGTGGAAAAGCTTGGGATTTTCTTTAGCCTTCCTGGTGATGTCCCTCTCATAGTCTCTCTCTGCCTCTCTTCTTCTACTTAGGTAGTCATTTCTTACTCTTTTGTAGGTTTGCCAGGCATTTATGTTTTTTCTCCTCCTATACCTTTTCCAGCATTTGTCTCTCCACTCCTTAGCTCTTTTACACCCATTATCGAACCATTTCTCTCTGGCATGAATACACCTACTTTGGTGACAGGTATGCAGCAATCTACTATCTTCCCATATTTCTCACAAAAGATGTCATACATTTCTTGTACAGATTTGTTGTAAAATAAGGTTCTCCAGTCAGTAACTGCAAAAAGCTCATTCATTTTGATGTAATCTCCTTTCCGATAGTTCCTCCTCATGTCCTCAGTGCCTCTACTCTCAGGAAGAATATCTTCAATGATATACTCCATCAACAACACACAGTGGTCACTCTTTCCAATTGGTGGTTCATACTCAATTTGTTCAATATCCAACACAGTATCTGTGAACACTAGATCAAGTACTGATGGCTCATCCCCACCCCTGGCCCTTGTTGGTTCCATTACATGTTGGTGTAGGAAATTCCCTTGTACGCAATCTAGGAATCTTGCCCCGAATGAGTCCTCACCACTGTGTGGGTCAAGATTTATCCAATCTATCTCTTTATGATTAAAGTCTCCCATAATCAAAATCCTACATTTTTTTTCCCGTGCCATGTTAACAACTGAGTTTATGACTTCAATAGTACCTATATGACTTTCCTCATAAACTTCAAGCCTATTTGGTTCCTTGGTGGGTTGTATACAACAGTTATTATAATGCTCTCTGACCCAGTATTTATGCGAGCAACAAGAAATTCCTTGAACTCACTTTCTATAGCCAAGTTTATTTCTTCGACTTGAATCCTTTCACTTATGAGCAGTGCTATCCCTCCACCAGTCCTCTCACATCTTTCAACCCTTAGTATTCTGAAGCCCTTAGGAAAAACTGTGACACTGTTTATGTCCTCACTCAACTTAGTCTCTGTAATTGCTACTATATCTGCCTTACT
>JAXCGZ010008793.1:7500-17500 GCA_037179515.1 Halocaridina rubra
ATGAACTCGAGTGACATCTAGTCCTGCAAATCAACGCCAGGTTCGAAGTGGAGTCCGTCCCTATTTTGGGGCGGAGCTGTTTCAACAAACCTATAGAACCGAAAAGTTCCAGGTCAGAGCGAGGCTATTGGGTAACTCTCCAGGGCATGTACATATGTATGGGCCACATGTTTGTGTTTCTTGTTGTTCAGGAAATGGCTAACTTCCGTGCCTTTCATCCTCACCGGGTACTCGATGCCAGATGCTAAGTCTCATGGTTCCGGTCATATATCTCCTTGATACTTTCTACAAACATGGGCCGTACATGCAGAAAACAAACCTCCCACATTTGTTCCAGGTGCCTAGCCATAAATCGCAGTGGTCCCAAAGGAAAGCATGGTCTACACCCAAAACTCAATAAAAGTGAGGGAATGTAATAAAACATCTGTGCCCTTGACCAACCGTTACAAGTTTCAGATTCTGGCTTCAGCGTACCGGAAGTCATACGACATCCCTCCCAACCAAAACTGAAATATCCCTTATTTCAGTCGAAGCATGGGATATCTTTTGAGAGCTCTTGGATATATCCTAGCTAACACTAGTTTACAATAAAAATGGGGCCGAATTATTTAAGCTATCATCTAAGAATTCCTGGTTCTATGGACACTATACAATCTTTAGTACAAACATCCCTATATTTAACAAATACAATTAACTTTAATCATTAGGATTTCAGTGTGTAACTACTCATTATTAAATACTAATTAAGATCACAAGTTAGTTTAGATTATGACGTTACTGTGTCTACTTCTCTCCTTTTTTCAAAAGATTTACAAAAGTTGGTTAGCTACAGTAAAAAGATAAATCATGTAGAACATTTAAAATGCGATAGACAATAACATAAATGGAAACTTCCTGTCGTTACTATGGGGCATTGATTTGTCTTAAAATTAGGCCTTAAAAACTACTCCTGAAACAACTATTGGTTACGATGTGAAAAGTCAGAAAACATTCATCATTCCAATGTGCAATTCCTATCCAGAGACAAACTGATATGAGAACTCAATGAACACAAAGATTAAATCATGATTCAAACAATGACAATGCTAAAGCAAAACACTAATATTATTCAAACAGAAGACAACTTATTACTGTCGGTGCAAATCATACAATCCATCAAAGGCACTTATTCAAAACTATCTTTAAAGGAGTCTCTGAGTTGTCGCTTAAAATTATCTTAAAACTAGGTAAAACAAGTAATAAAAGGGGACCTTTTCTTTCCCATTTTTTCAGTTCTAAAGCGTGGGTTGTTCTTTCCAACAACTAATAAGGGATTTTTAAATACCCTTCTTTCTCTCTGGGATTTCATCAATTCGTTTACATGGCTTTTTAGAGTGTTTTTAGGATATTTTAAAAGACTTTTGTTTTCTCTGTCCCTTGCTCATGAATTCTTGCTAGGCGCGATTCCACGGTTTCTCTCTGGGATTTAATTTTTTCACTCCCCCACCGTCCTTGCTGCAGGCCCAGGTTTGTTACCATAAATTATCTCCATTTCCAAGATAGGCAAGACAAAGAGGAAGCGATCGATGCACCTTTCTAATCCTTCCAGCCTGGCTTTCTCGTCCCGCCCTCGGCCGATCTTGACTAAGACCACCACGCAGGAGACCTGCAACGTCACAGCGATTCTCTTCAGTACTTCGAAGCAGACCTCGGGATGAAAATTTGAACCTCTGTCACTACTACAGTTGTAAGAAAGGTTCCCTATGACTTCAGGGTACCAACAATGGCCATACGTTGGTAATCGAGGCTATACTTTGCCTCCCCTGCAACTGCAAGTGATTGCAATCTCTATTCAATGGGTAACAGGGACTTGGTTGAGAGGACAAAATCTAAAGACTTTTAGAACTTGCAGGTCGGGGCTGCCTAGGAATAGGGTGGTAATGGAAGGTATGTGTCTACACAACTAGATTATCATTCCAAGATACTTAGGACTTAGCTGAGAAACTGCTACATAGCATTACTTTACTATAGACATCAAAAAGAACAATCATTAAATGCTGAGAAAAGCCACTAAAGAAATATTCTTATTAGCGGTGGCTACAGTAACATCAAGTATGAATTCAGATAAAAGATACAAATCATCAGATTACTGCCGCTTGTATGTCAAAAGTAATAGTTAGCAACAGGCCATTGAGAGATAGCAACAATATCAGTCAAGCATAATGACATTACTAATAATCATGATCAAAATAAGAATAATAAACAATAAAAATAAACATACTAAATCAGAAATATCAATATATATACAATGGAGACTGGCATTCAGAAGTAAGAACAGAGTTCTATACTTATACTTCATAGTAATGCTCATTCTAACACAGTCACTTTTACTATTTAAATTCCTGCTGTCATAGTCTATGTATATATATAGAGCACAAGTGGCAACTCGCTGACTCCACAATTTGTCAATGGGAGTTTTATCTATTCTCTAAACAGTTGCGACATGTGGCAAAAATATTTATGCAAATGGCGGTACTACCGATGTCTTATTAGTATTTATGCAATGACAGCATGCAACAATCTATCGACTGCAATAAAATGTAAGCACAATTATCGCCTAGCTTCGCTGGAAAAAAAAACAAAAAGAAGAATCAAGTACGGCAACATTCTTTTAGCATCGAGAGGGGCCTCTGTCAGTTTCAGAGTCGAGTGAAAGGTGGGGGGGGGGAGGAGAGAGAGAGAGAGAGAGAGAGAGAGAGAGAGAGAGAGAGAGAGAGAGAGAGAGAGAGAGAGAGACTGGGCGACCTTGAAATACGTTGCGGTTTCCACCCATGTGTCAGCTGAGACGGGCCTCCGTCCTTTAACTTGTACTGAAAATAAAAAAAACGTCGCAGAGTATTTCTAAAACTAAAATAATAAACAAATGGAAGTGAACAAACTTTAGGAATGACTATCGATAGAGTTTTACGTTTATTGTCAGCGGCTATTCTCATTCCCTCATTAACAAAAACAAAAGCAAAAAGAACATAGTGTACAACTGCAGAACTGTCGAAGCATAAATCCATTCCTTTCTGTTTAATATTGCTAGGGACTTTACTGTAACAGCATACACATCCTTGTCTATAATGACAATCTCTCTCTTTTCTTGCTATAAATCAGAGGGTTGAGTCGAAGCACACACACTCTGACGAAATTAAAGCAAAAGACTAAAATCATATGTGACAATATCTCTACTACTATCAACAAAAGTACAAATATCTTTTTCTTAACAGACATCTTAAAGTGACTTAAATATCATTAATTTTAAATTTAAAACTCAACATATAATTTCTGAGAATCTTAATTATCTTAATTAGCTCAATTATAATTTCAAATTCATGACAGTGATAGTAATTAACAATAATTATTTCTAGATACTCTTTTCAAAACTCTTTAATTAAGATTTTAAAGATTTCTTCAATACAAAAAACTATATAACAAAAACGGGAATCTGAAAAAATATAAAAAGTCTGTCTCTGTGTATGCAATAATAAAAACAAAAATCAAATTTCATTAGCAACAGTAAAGAATGCATTTTGCTTAAGTTTCATAACCTCGTACGGAGTTGTACATGATCAATTCAAACATAAAATATATATATTCTTTTACTATCTCGAATTTGACTTATGTAAATTACTAAACAACAGAATTTCCTCCAGAACAGGGAGAAGTTCGACTTATAACTGTTCTGTCTGTTTGCTTTTACGGGGGTGCGCATGTGGGCACTGTTTTCTCCCCTGTTCTTTTGGCTTCTGGATCAACTTCTGCTCTCTCAAATACGGGAAACGGCTGTGTAACATTCTTGTTGTCATTTCGTGTCAGCTCTCACTCTTTCTTTATGACCAAGCTGAAATAATTTTGATAAACATTATCATGGCTAAAACTCGCAAAGTTTTATTTTATCAATCTGACATATCTCTTCAGACAAATAATGTATATACTGCAGCTAGCAAAGAAAATAAAGAATCATTCATAGATTCATGTCCTTTATCACGTAACATCTATCTTGGAATCTCTCGGAAATCGAATAATAATCTCATTGGCGGAGTAGGGGACAAAACAAAAATAAAACGAACTTGGCATCTCAACCATATCTGGGAAGGTGGAGAATCATTTTCTCAAAAATATCCCTCACTAGATATTGCAACAGCGCATCACCTCCCATAAAAATACTCTGATATGGCATGCGTAAGGACCTGGCAGAGCAGGGGAACAATCCTCGCAGAGACTCCCCAATCGTGCTTCCTAACGGTGCTTTCCGCGATTTCACCCCCTAGAGTAACCCCCCCATTATACCCCCAGTCATTCATACTCATTCGCTATCACATTCGCTATATCACTATCAAGACAATCATCCCCTTTCTGTAAAATTCCCTTTTATTTACAACATGTTAGTTTCCCTTTCCCGATCTCCCTGAAGGAGAGTAAAGGTGAAATCTCGGTTGGGCCGCACGGTCACAGACTGCCTCACCAGTCCTAGGTCCCATTCTAACGAACAAACAAACATTCTACTCCCTTGAAGCTACATTTGGGTGACACTGAAAAACCTTCCCTATTCTAGGACAGCACAAATTCCTCTAATTCACTCTTACTTTCACCTGCATAGCGTGAAATAAACTCATCTCTAAATAATATCACGAAAATTTCTTATTCTTCAAATAAGCATGCCACACACGTATCGTAAGATTAATTTCCCATCAAAACAACATTAAAAGAACACTCTGTCATTTATGTCTTTCTTTCGCTAAAACATTACTCCCGCGGAGAAAAACAAACAAAAAAAGAAAGAACCTTGAAAACAGGCGCAATCTTAACTCGATTTCTTACGCTTTAAGAAATTAATAAAAAAATGATTTTACACGTACATTAAATATCAAAGATCAGTACAATTACTACATATTCATAATAACGAGGTTGGGAGATCGATTGGTCACTTCCGCATTCCTTTCTCGAAAATCACACGTGTTCTAAGTAAAACCTTAAAAACAGATTCACGTATATTACTCACTATAATTCTTACACTTAAGAAATTAACATACTGTAATAGTGATTGCACGTATTAAATTTGTCAATTAAAAGTCGATACATTCGCGTTCTTAAAATTCAACCTAAGCATTAATACAAATAAATGGAACACACTTCCAACGCAATTTCTTTACATTACTCAAATTATAACAAAAAACCGAGTTTATTACTGCTTATAGCTATTAGTACAAATTATCCATGTTAGTAATGGGTACAAAAATTCTACTTTTATCAACTTTTTAGGCGCCACACCCCTCATAGGCGGGTTGGCTGAGTCAAAGCATAACTACAAGATAAAATGGCGGCGTCCACCGACCTCAATTTCTTTTACTAATTGTCCCATTACTCACTGGATACAGATCACAAGTACTTAGCTATTTTAAGGAGGTGGTCCTGAAGAACTTCATGGCAGAAGGCAAGGAAGGAGGGGGTTCTCCTTTTTCTCTCGAGTAAAATCGACGAATCGCCGTCTTCTTGGTCGGATCCGGCAACTTATATTTCTTGTAATGGGCATTTTCACTCAATGCTCCGGTCACACTTCGGCTTCCTAAGAAATATCTTAGGAATAGTTCCTTAAAAGTTTCATAATATTCTCTATTTGACCACTCGTCACTTCTCATCCGCAGGCCCAAGTATTTCAGGAAGTCGACCGCGGGAATTTTGGACGGACATTCTAGGTCTTTTACATTTGCGCCGTCGAGGTATAAAGGTGAATTTTTGACTCGAGGCGTCTTTACAACCAGGGCACGGGGTGGGGGCTTGTCCTGCTGCGTTCCCTATGTCACCACGGGACTCGGAGCGGCAGGCTGTTCGTCGATGTTTGAGGCGTCGGTTTCTCTGTCGGCGTCGACCAAGTTCCTTCTAGACGGAGCGGCATCGGCAGGAGTTTGTAGGTGCCGCACGTGCTCCTCCAGTTCGAGAGTTCTCCAGTGTTTTGCCTCGTCACTCATTTCTTGAATTGGGAGATGTTGGATTTCTGCGTTTGCCATTCTTATTTTCTTTTCTTCGCACTGGTTTCTTCTGTTATGAGAGTCTCTTCCTATGTTTTCCAGGCGTGATGATCCGTACTGCGCTGCCACCATTTGTCGGAGTGTTAATTACTCCGTTATAATTATTAGTACCAGACGGGTACAAGGTAAGAATGGACAAGCAGTGATTCCTTTATCTTAATTTATTCTAGAGTACAACACATCTTTGACGCCTCAATGCCCCCACCCTATGACTATCACAATCTATGATCTATTCGTGCCCCTGGCAAAGTTCTAACTAAATGTGTCTGCCCTGGGAGGTTCTTGAAATACCCCCGGGGCAGGGCGTGGCTTGACATCCAATCCTGCCAATGAACTCGAGTGACATCTAGTCCTGCAAATCAACGCCAGGTTCGAAGTGGAGTCCGTCCCTAGTTTGGGGCGGAGCTATTTCAACAAACCTATAGAACGGAAAAGTTCCAGGTCAGAGCGTGGCTATTGGGTAACTCTCCAGGGCATGTACATATGTATGGGCCACATGTTTGTGTTTCTTGTTGTTCAGGAAATGGCTAACTTCCGGGCCTTTCATCCTCACCGGGTACTCGATGCCAGATGCTAAGTCTCATGGTTCCGGTCATATATCTCCTTGATACTTTCTACAAACATGGGCCGTACATGCAGAAAACAAGCCTCCCACATTTGTTCCAGGTGCCTAGCCATAAATTGCGGTGGTCCCAAAGGAAAGCATGGTCTACACCCAAAACTCAATAAAAGTGAGGGCATGTAATAAAACATCTGTGCCCTCGACCAACCGTTACAAGTTTCAGATTCTGGCTTCAGCGTACCGGAAGTCATACGACATATATATATATATATATATATATATATATATATATATATATATATATATATATATATATATATATATATATATATATATATATATATATATATATATATATATATATATATATATATATATATATATATATATATATATATAAAACACTGAACTGTTAAAATGCAGTCTAAAATGGTTGGAAAAGCCCATTAAATAAAAAATATATATATATATATATATATATATATATATATATATATATATATATATATATATATATATATATATATATATATATATATCCACTTCTTCTTTGATGTCTGGCGCAAGGCTAATGCAAGGGGGGATTCCCAGTCCCCTCTTCCCCTTCACTTTTAGTCGCCTCTTTCGACACACATTGAAATGTGAAATGTTTTGAGGTTATAAGGAATTGATGGTAGACTATTACAAGCAGTGAAGAGTTTGTATGAGGGCAGTAGAGCTTGTGTTAGGGTAGGGAATGAAGTGAGTGAGTAGTTTCCAGTGAGTGTGGGACTGAGACAGGGATGTGTGATGTCACCATGGCTGTTCAATTTGTATATTGATGGAGTCGTAAGAAAGGTGAATGAGCGAATGCGTGGTCGAGGTTTGAGAATGGTAGATGGGGATGATAACTAGTGGGAGCTGAATCAGTTGCTGTTTGCAGATGATACTGTGGTGGTGGCAGATTCAGAGGAAAAGCTGTGTCAGTTAGTGTCAGAATTTGGAATGGTGTGTGAGAGAAGGAAGTTGTGAGTGAATGTGGGAAAGAGTAAGGTCATGAGGTGTACGGGAAAGGAGGATGGTGCTGGATTGAATGCTTTGTTGAATGGAGAAACACTTGAGGAAGTTGATCAGTTTAAGTTATAACTGCAAATATTGGAGTGGAAGCAGGTGTGTGTCACAGAGTGAATGAAGGATGTAAAGTGTTGGGTGCATTGAAAGGAGTGATGAAGAATAGAGGGTTGGAAATTAATGTTAAAAAAGATTTTTATGAGAAAGTGGTAGTGCCAACTGTGATGTATGGATCAGAGTTATGGGGTATGAAAGTAAGTAAGAGATGGAAACTAAATGTGTTTGAGATGAAATGCCTGAGGAGTATTAATGGTGTATCTCGGTTGGATAGTGTTAGGAATGAATTGGTGAGAGCAAGAACGGGTGTGAGGAGAGAATTTGCAGCCAGAGTAGATATGAATGTTCCGAGATGGTTTGGCCATGTGGATAGGATGGATGATGAAAGATTGCTGAAAAAGGTTATGAATGCGATAGTTGATGGGAGAAATGCTAGAGGAGGCCTAAGTTGGGTGGATGGATGGAGTAAGGAGAGTCCTGAATGATAGGAGGATGGATGTGAGGGAAGCAAGTGAGATTACTAGGAATATGAATGAGTGGCGATCGATTGTGACACAAATCTGATGGGCATCTGCTGTTACCACGGGGCTGCATCTTACAGAGGTAGGAACAGGTTGTGGAAGAGCCGGGAGGATGGGCTGTGGCACTCCAGGAGTGCCACTGAACGGTCGCTAGCTCCCTCGTCATTGCCCATAGAGCAAAGTAATACCATTATTGTTTTTTTTTTTATGTCGGCTACCCCCCAAATTGTGGGAATCAGCCAAGATAAGTGATGAAAGATATATATATATATATATATATATATATATATATATATATATATATATATATATATATATATATATATATATATATATATATATATATATATAAAGTACTTATTACTTTCGTGACCTTCACTGGCCACCTTCTCAAAGTACTTTGAGAATATGGCCAGTTAAGCTCAAGTCACAACACTCTTCATCTCTGCATGTCATTGCTTTCTTTCTCATCAGTATTATATCTTCACTACTTTTACTGCTCGATCAGCCTGTCTGTTATTGATTGCCATATTTTTATTACTGTCTAGACATTAAACAGCTACGTTTTTAAGTAAGGGCAATTTTCAGTGACTTTCCGGTGTCACACTCATAAAAAGTAAAAGTATGCTAAGAGTGTATATTTATGTATGCGTATATTTTTATTTTTACATGCGCATGTATATGTGTCTGTATAAATTCTAACCTACGAGTTTAAGTATAATATGAAAACATAAAGCATATATAAAGAAAAAGAAAAATCTCTATGGAGGAAAAAGTAAATTTCTTGCAATTCATTTCAAGTGTTTTTTTCCCCTGAGGAATTCTAAATTTTGACTCATGAATATTCCACCAAAAGAAGGAAATAAAGTGAACGCGTTACCATTTCCTTTCATCCTTTAACTTTACTCTTTTCAATTTTTATTTTCTCTTTTCCTCCCCGATGCATTTCATTATTTGATTATTTGTTGATTATTTATTTATTTATTTATTTATTTATGTATTTGTTTATTTATGAATGAATTTATTTAGCTTGGCCTGCTGGCTAGTACAGTGGTAACGCGCTGGCTTCGCATTCACGAGGTCGAAAGATCGGTCCCCGTCCAAGACCGAGAGTTTAAGCTGTTTACTGGCAGGAACTGCTGTGGGTGGACATCACAGTGGGGGGTTGGGGCTTGTCCTGGCTGACGAATACCCATTGTAAAATGGAAATAAAGTTTATTATTATTATTATTATTATTATAGTATTTCTCTTCAATTTTATTATATTCTGTATCTAAGTGGCTCCGTCTGCACCGGGAGAAAATGCTTGCATGAAATACACATTATTATTATTATTATTATTATTATTATTATTATTATTATTATTATTATTATTATTATTATTATTATTATTATTATTATTATCATTATTATTATAAATATTATTATTATTATTGTTATTATTATTATTATTATTATTATCATTATTATTATAATTATTATTATTATTATTATTATTATTATTATTATTATTATTATTATTATTATTATAATTTGTAGTAGTAGTAGCAGTAGTGGTAGTGGTGGTAGTTATAGTAAGAGTAGTAGTAGTAATAGTAACATTGGTAGTTTTACTATCCGTACAGCATTAGTAGAGCTTTCTAAATGAGAAGATATCTAATACAAACATAATATAAATAACATTGATTATGTCCCCTGCTTCCCTGCCTTTGTTTCTTTGTACCTAGAAATGACTGTATTAATCCCCTGTCGCTCCT
>JAXCGZ010008794.1:0-2500 GCA_037179515.1 Halocaridina rubra
CTCCTCTTAAATTTTTAACTGTTTCGAGTGACTAAAGTGCTTAGTGGAAAACTTTACCATAATTTCCATAAATCTGAAATCCTGCAGAGTATTGTGAGTACAAAAACTAATATTTGTTGTAAGACGAGACTGTTCATATTAAAGGAAAAAAATTGAGAACTTTTTCGTGAGGAAGAGAGAGAAGCTGCCGTCCAGTTTCTGCCTTGAGGGAAATCTAGAAGAGTTGCCAGACGTGGAGCCATCACACCACATTACCTAATTTTTTGTGTAAACTGGGGAAAGCTCTTAAGCCGTTTTACCTGATCCTGTGGTTCTATATATTGTTAAAATCAGTATCCTTCCCATTTATATTAACTAGTTAGTTAGTTTGATACACGAAAAAATTGAATAATAAAAGAAAAAAAAATTACCAAATACCCACCTGTCAACAGTACTGAGTTAAGTTGCCAAGTAGTACAGCAGTCCTATTTTCTTCATTTTTTTTGCTTTTCTTTTAGCTTTCTCTTTTGCTATTTTGTTATTTTGTATATATATTGAGTTAAATGTAAAGTCTAAATCCCGTGATAACATATCTTGGTTAGCAAGTCAGTTTATCAGTTAGGAAGAATATATAACAGAAACAGGTGGGTGCCACCTCGAACACAAATTCGAATTTTCCTTCAGGTTTGACTTTTGTTTTTCTTTTTCTTTTTATACTTAAATTACCATGGTCAAGTTTTTAAGTTAAGATGTGTGTTACCAGAAAGGAGACAAACTGAGTCACTAAATAGCACTTATATGGAGATATAAAAATTCTGTGTGAAGGTAAATTAGAAGTTTTTCTCTTTTCTTTTTTTTTCCTCTTTCTCGTCTTCTTTCTATATTCTGTGAGAGGGAGAACATAAAAATGAAGCCATCTCTGTCCCAAACCTCTCCCACCCATGGGTCGGGAGAAGGGGTAGTCATCAGAGGACTTAAACAGAGAATCAAGAAGTTAGAGGAAATGGTTACAAGCCTTGATGATAAAATTCGGAATATGGATGGAGAAATGAAAGAGAATGAAACACTCAGAGAACAAATAAGATCTTTGGAGGAAGCAAATAAAGCACAAGGGCAGGAGAGAAAGGAACTAGAAAAAAGAATAAAGAAGCTGGAAGGGGAAAAGAGTCAACTAGAATCTAGAATTTCTAAACAAGAAGATAAAAACAAACAGCTAAATGACAACCTAAAGGAATTAGATGTTAGTTCACTGCTCTCTTCTGAGAGAGACGAGATTGCTGCTTGGAATGTTCAGATTAAGGAAAACATTGAACAGTTCAGAAAAGAGTTCCAGGAGCTGAATATGGAAAATGATGCCATGAAAACGTCCTTTGCTGATGCACTAAAGGGGAATGTGGCAGTAAAAGAGGCTGTAAAGGTGGTGGCACTGGAAAACATACAAACAGTTGACTATAAAGAGACAGTAATCGAAAAAATGAAAGACGTTGTGATGGAAAGGGCAAACCCACTCATCAGACAGGCACTTGATAAGGAGAAGACAGTGGTAATCTCAGGCATAAGTGAATCCCAGGAGCCAACATGGCAGGGGAGACTTGAAGAAAATAAAGCTAACGTTGTAGACCTGATAAGAAAGCTTGGAGTAGTATGTGGTCCTGAGGATATTGTAAACATAAACCAACTAGGTAAATATTCGAGGGAAGGAAAGCCGAGACCAACAAAAGTAACCTTTGAGAGAGGGGAGACATGTAGGGAAATATTGTTGAGAAAAAAAAGTCTAAAAGACCTTCAAGAATGCAAAGAAGTGTTCATTAGACGATACAGAACACAGGAAGAGATGGGAAAGATCAAAAACTTGTTGCAAGAGGCAAGAAGGTTAAATGATGAAAGAAATGAAGAAGAGAAGAAAAATTTTCGTTACAGAATACTTCCAGACAAAGGGGAGATAAAGAAGATAATGACAGAAGATCAGGGGATGGGGCCTCATTAAGATTGTTATACACAAATGCTGATGGATTAGCTGGTAAGGCAGTAGAATTAAAAGATAGGATTCACAACAGTAAGGCAGATATAGTAGCAATTACAGAGACTAAGTTGAGTGAGGACATAAACAGTGTCACAGTTTTTCCTAAGGGCTTCAGAATACTAAGGGTCGAAAGATCTGAGAGGACTGGTGGAGGGATAGCACTGCTCATAAGTGAGAGGATTCAAGTTGAAGAAATAAACTTGGCTATAGAAAGTGAGTTCAGGGAATTTCTTGTTGCTCGCATAAATACTGGGTCAGAGAGCATTATAATAACTGTTGTATACAACCCACCAAGGAACCAAAATAGGCTTGAAATTTATGAGGAAAGTCATATAGGTACGATTGAAGTCATAAACTCAGTTGTTAACATGGCGCGGGAGAAAAAATGTAGGATTTTGATTATGGGAGACTTTAATCATAAAGAGATAGATTGGATAAATCTTGACCCACACAGTGGTGAGGACTCATTTGGGGCAAGATTCCTAGATTGCGTACAAG
>JAXCGZ010008794.1:7500-10000 GCA_037179515.1 Halocaridina rubra
AGGACCTGTAGCTTTATGGACATCTAACTCCATCAGCGTTTTGCATACCTCTGTGGCTGTAAGGTTGATGTTCTCTAATACCGGCCCATGAGCTTCTATCTCTGCAATCTGAGGGGGTGGGGTATTTTTTGACTGAAACTCCTTGTTCAATTCTTTGCAGATCTCTTCATCTGCGTCAGTGATGCTTCCATCCGCTCTCTTTAGCCTTAAACCCTGTTGTTTTACCTTCAGTTTTCCTCTGATAAAGCTGTGGAAAAGCTTGGGATTTTCTTTAGCCTTCCTGGTGATGTCCCTTTCATAGTCTCTCTCTGCCTCTCTTCTTTTATTTAAGTAATCATTTCTTGCTCTTTTGTAGGTTTGCCAGGCATTAATGTTTTTTCCTCCTCCTTTAACTTTTCCAGCATTTGTCTCTCCACTACTTAGCTCTTTTACACTCATTATCGAACCATTTCTCTCTGGCATGAATTACACCTACTTTGGTGACAGATATGCAGCAATCTACTATCTTCCCATGTTTTTCACAAATGATGTCGTACATTTCTTGTACAGATTTGTTGTAAAACAAGGTTCTCTAGTCAATAACTGCAAAAAGCTCATTCATTTTGATGTAATCTCCTTTCCGATAGTTCCTCCTCATGTCCTCAGTGCCTCTAACTTCAGGTAGATATCTTTTTCATCTTCAATAATATACTCCATCAACAACACACAGTGGTCAGTCTTTCCAATTGGTGGTTCATACTTAATTTTTCCAATATCCAACACTTTATCTGTGACTACTAGATCAATTAATGATGGCTCATCCCCACCCCTGGCCCTCGTTGGTTTCATTACATGTTGGTGTAGGGAATTCCCTTGTACGCAATCTAGGAATCTTGCCCCGAATGAGTCCTCACCACTGTGTGGGTCAAGATTTATCCAATCTATCTCTTTATGATTAAAATCTCCCATAATTAAAATCCTACATTTCCTCTCCCGTGCCATGTTAACAACTGAGTTTATGACTTCAATAGTACTTATATGACTTTCCTCATAAACTTCTAGCCTATGTTAGTTCCTTGGTGTGTTATATACAACAGTTAATATAATGCTCTCTGACCCAGTATTTATGCGCACAACAAGAAATTCTTTGAACTCACTTTCTATAGCCATGTTTATTTCTTCAACCTGAATCGTTTCACTTATGAGCAGTGCTATCCCTCCACCAGTCCTCTCAGATCTTTCAACCCTTAATATTCTGAAGACCATAGGAAAAACTGTGACACTGTTTATGTCCTCACTCAACTTAGTCTTTGTAACTGTTACTATATCTGCCTTACTGTTGTAAATCCTATCTTTTAATTCTACTGCCTTACCAGCTAATCCATCAGCATTTGTGTATACCAATCTTAATGAGGCCCCATCCTCTGATCTTCTGTCATTATCATCTTTATCTCCCCTTTGTCTGGAAGAACTCTGAAATGAAAATTTTTCTTCTCCTCTTCATTTCTTTCCTCATTTAACCGTCTTGCCTCTTGCAACAAGTTTTTGATCTTTCCAATCTCTTCCTGTGTTCTGTATCGTCTATTGAACACTTCTTTGAATTCTTGAAGGTCTTATAGACTTTTTTTCCTCATCAATATTTCTCTACATGTTTCCCCTCTCTCAGAGGTTACTTTTGTTGGTCTCTGCTCTCCTTCCCTCGAATATTTGCCTAGTTGGTGAATGTTTACAATATCCTCAGGACCACAAACTACTCCAAGCTTTCTTATCAGGTCTACAACCCTAGCTTTATTTTCTTCAAGTCTCCCCTGCCATGTTGGCTCTTGGGATTTGCTCATGCTGAGATTACCACTGTCTTCTCTTTATCAAGTGCCTGTTTAATCAGTAGATTTGCCCTTTCTATCACAACATCTTTCATTTTTTTGATTAATTTTACTTTATAGTCAACTGTTTGTATGTTTTCCAGTGCCACCACCTTTACAGCCTCTTTTACTGCCACATTCCCCTTTAGTGCATCAGCAAAGGAAGTTTTCATGGCATCATTTTCCATATTCAGCTCCTGGAACTCTTTTCTGAACTGTTCAATGTTTTCCTTAATCTGGACATTCCAAGCAGCAATCTCGTCTCTCTCAGAAGAGAGCAGTGAACTAACATCTAATTCTTTAGGTTGTCATTCAGCTATTTGTTTTTATCTTCTTGTTTAGAAATTATAGTTGCTAGTTCACTCTTTTCACCTTCCAGCTTCTTTATTCTTTTTTCTAGTTCCTTTCTCACCTGCCCTTGTGCTTTATTTGCTTCCTCCAAAGATCTTATTTCCTCTCTGAGTGTTTCATTCTCTTTCATTTCTCCATCCATATTCCGATTTTTTTTCATCAAGGCTTATATCCATTCCCTCTAAATTCTTGATTTTCTGTTTAAGTCTCCTAATGGCTACCCCTCCTCCTGACCCATGGGTGGGAGAGGTTTGGAATAGAGATGGCCTCATTTTTATGTTCTCCCTCTCACAGAATATAGAAAGAAG
>JAXCGZ010008795.1:2500-22284 GCA_037179515.1 Halocaridina rubra
GTTACTTGGTGTGAATAGAAAGAGTGACAGAATTATGATTTTAAAGCTGGGACTGGGAGAAACGGTAGTCAATGTGGTATGTGCCTACGCCCCAAAAACTGGTTGTACAGCAGTGGTGAAGGATGCATTTTGAGGAGATGGAACAGGAGCTTAGAACAATTCCTATAAGGGAGAGGGTAATTTTGGGAGGAGGTCTAAATGGTCACTTGGGAATTGGGAGGGCTGGGATATGTAGAGTTCATGGGGGGTGGGGGGTGGGCGAGAGAAATGAGGGGAGAGAGAGAGAGTGATTGATTTTGCAGTGGCATTTGATCTGGCATTGGTCAACTCTTTCTTTAAGAAAAAGGAAAAAAAATTATTACATAGAGTAGTGGTGGCAGGGAGAGCCAGATAGATTTATTTTTGTGTATTAGAGATCATCTGTAGGAGATTAGCAACTGTAAAGTAATAAATGGGGAGAGTGTAGCAGTGCAACATAGTCTAGTAGTAACTGATTGCAGGCTCAGGAAATGTAGGTAAAGTAAGAAGCCGAGAATGTACCCAAAGATAAAGTGGTGGAGATTGAAAGATGCAGAGCTGAGAGCTATGTTTAAGGGAAGAGTGTTGGAAGCGATAAGGTTGCATGAAGATGTACAAGAATGGTGGACAGAGAATAGCAAGGTGAGTTTGAGGGTTGGTGAGGAGGTACTTGGAAAGTCATCAGGAAGGAAACCCCCAAATGATATAGAGTCATGGTGGTGGAATGAGGAAGTGCATGAATGGGTGAAGAACAAGAAAAACTAAAAAGAAAGGCAGATTTATCAGGCCTGTAGCAGGATAAAGAAGAGTACAAGCAGGCAAAGAAGGAGGCAAGGAGAGCAGTACCTAAAGCAAAGGCAGAGAAATTGAATGAAGTCTATGAAGAGCTGGAAACACCAGAGGGAGAGAAGAAAATATGGCGAATTGCTAAGGCCCGAGATGCTGCAACCAAGGACTTGACCCAAGTAAGACAAATAAAGGATAGCTATGGAGTAGTTCTAGCAGAAGAGGATGAATTAAAAAGCAGATGGGAAACTTATTTTGAAGGATTACTACATGAAGAGAACCCAAGAGCAGTATTTGAAGATGGACTTCCAAATGAATCAGTTATAACGACAGTGACTAGAAGAGAGGTAGAGCGGGCAGTAAGGAAAATGAAAATTGGAAAGGCAGCAGGACCTGATAAGATGCCAGTGCTGTGGAGGTATGGAAGAGTCTTGGAGAGGAGGGCATAGATATCTTGTGGAACTTATTGCAAAAGATCTTTAGTCAGGAAAAGATGCCAGAGGAGTGGAGAGGAAGCCTAATCATCTCAATCTATAAAGGGAAGGGAGACATTCAGGAGTGTGGAAACTATAGAGGTATAAAGTTGTTAAGTCATACTATGAATATATGGGAGAAGATCATGGAGAGGAGACTCAGAGAGGAAACGACAATTGGGGATGAACAGTTTGGCTTCATGCCTGGAAGAGGGACAGTGGATGCCATATTTGCCTTGAGACAAATGATGGAAAAGCATTGGGAGAAACAGAAAGAACTGCATATGGTCTTTATTGACCTGGAAAAGGCATATGATCGAGTACCACGTCAAGAGGTGTGGAGGTGTATTACAGAAAAGGGAGTCCCCGAGAAATATGTAAGAATCATCCAAGATATGCATGAGAGGGAAGAGGCAAATGTTAAGAGCAGTGTGGGCTTGATGAAAAGTCTCTCAGTAAATGTTGGTCTGCATCAAGGGTCTGGCTTAAGTCTATATCTATTTGATCTGGTCTTGGATGTAGTAACCCAGGGTATTAGAGATCAATCACCATGGTGCATACTCTTTGCAGATGATATTGTACTGTGTAGCAACAGACGAGAGGTAGTGGAGGAGAAGCTTGAGGAGTGGAGAAGAGTGATGGAGGATAGAGGATTGAGAAGCAACAGGAAGAGGACAGAGTACTTGAGCTTGAGAGATGATGAGGATGGGGAGGTCAAATTGCAGGTGGAGATGTTGAAAAGAGTTGAAAAGTTCAAGTATTTATGATCAACAGTAGCAGAGGATGGTGACCAAGAGTCAGAAATAACCCACAGAATACAAGCAGAATGGAAGAACTGGAAGAAAGTGTCTGGGGTGCTGTGCGACAGGAGAATAGGGATTAAGTTGAGGGGTAAAGTGCATAAGACAGTTGTGAGACCTGCGATGATGTATGGAGCAGAGACATGGGCAATAAAGAAGGCACAAGAGAAAAAACTGGATATGGCAGAGATGAGGATGTTGAGATGGATGTGTGGGGTGACAAAAAGAGATAAGATCAGAAACGAGGTAATTAGGGGTACCTCATAAGTTAGAGAAATATCAGATAAAATACAAGAAAGTAGACTAAGATGGTATGGTCATGTCTTTAGGAGGGATGAACAGTATGTTGGGAGGAGGGTGATGGAAATGGACATACAGGGTAGGAGAAGGAGAGGGAGACCAAAGCGTAGGTAGATGGATTGCATCAATGACGACCTGAGGTCTAAAGGTTTGATAGGTGATGAGGTATGGGACAGGAACATATGGAGAACACTGGCCAGAAACATCGACCCCACATAAAAGTGGGAAAAGATGTAGACGAAGAAAAAAAAAAAAAAATATATATATATATATATATATATATATATATATATATATATATATATATATATATATATATATATATATATATATATATATATATATATATATATATATATATATATATATATATACATATATATATATATATATATATATATATATATATATATATATATATATATATATATATATATATATATATATATATATATATATATATATATATATATATATATATATATATATATATATATATATATATATATATATATATATATATATATATATATATATATATATATATATATATATATATATATATATATATATATATATATATATATATATATATATATATATATATATATATATATATATATATATATATATATATATATATATATATATATATATATATATATATATATATATATATATATATATATATATATATATATATATATATATATATATATATATATATATATATATATATATATATATATATATATATATATATATATGTATATATGTGTGTGTGTGTGTGTGTGTGTGTGTGTGTGTGTGTGTGTGTGTGTGTGTGTGTGTGTGTGTGTGTGTGTGTGTGTAATTACCTAATTGTGTTTACGGGAAAGAGCCCAAAGCTCGTATCTTCCAGTCTCCTGACCGGTTCCATTTTATACTTAGTGATACTTATCATACCTGTCCTTAAAATTATGGATTGAGATAGCATTAACTACCTCCTCGCTTAGCCAATTCCAATTATCAACTACTCTTACACTGAAAAAATATTTCTTACATCCTGCAAAGAAGTTTTCTTACAAAGCTTCAAACTATGACCTCTAGTTCTAGAGCCAGCCATATCAAAATATCGAACCCTATCCACTCTGTCATAACCATGACGGAATTTAAAGACTGTCACCATATTCCCCCTCAATCTTCTAGCTTCAAGTGATGGTAAGTCTAATTCCCTCAGTGTGTATGTGTGTGCGCGTGTGTGTGTGTATGTGTGTCTGTCTGTGTCTCTGTGTGTATATAAATTTATTTGTAAGCACTCTCATAATATGTAAGCATTGTTAGCCGTAAAGTTATTTGAAGCTAAGTTTGTTTCCCTTTTTTCCATGCATTAGACACTAAGAGGCTAGTGAAAACAGCGACCTCATTTGAACACGAGGAAAACTGCTGAGAGAGAAGAGAATTAAGATAACGAAAATGTCTTATACTATCCTAAGGGAATTTCCATGAAGTGTGTTTACAGTTATCTCTACATTTTTTTGTCTTTTTACTTTTTTGTCGTTTCATGTGTCGCAATTAGTCCCCATTCGAATGGGGGTGGACGGAGGCAGGTTGGAGCTTGGGGGCATTAAGACTAGATGCCTCTACTCCGCCCCCCGGATGGATCAAACTCTCGTTTATCAAACTCGTTGGAAGAAAATGACTGCCACAAGTGAGGAAACGCAGTTGCCGGTTCCGGTTTTACGTCACGGACTCCCTTTTCTACCAAGGGATAGGACGGTTGCCTTCTTGCAAAGGACTTGTTTTGGTAGATTAATCATTACCCTGAGTGCATGCCCTTGTTAACCTCAGACCGTGACGGGGCGCGAACCCTCGACCTGTCGCCTCAAAGTCGCGGACGCTACCGCTTGAGCCATGGTGACTACAGCTGAGGAAACGCAGTAAATATATACTTTTTTTTCGTGAGAATTAGTTAAGTAATATCACTTGACAATTACTGTGAAGTATCATATTCGAGTTGATAATTTTTTTAATTGCTGAGGGAGAGGGGTAAGACTACGTCCTCCGTGTTCCCCTGTGTGTCGTAAAAGTTGACTCAATGGGGCGGAGCGAGGGGACCGGGAACCTCCTCCTTTGTATTTACTTCCCACATAAAGTCAAAGTATTTTCTTAAACTCAGCCCCCCCCCCTTATAAAGGGGAGTATGGCTGTGGTATATGGATGGATGGATTTAGCTTTGAAATCTATAGTATTGTCTTATTTTATATGTTCATTTGATCTTAAACCTGTTTTTACTTTATATTTTATTTTTTTATATAATGTATATGTAAGTTTGCATATATGTCTATATGTATTTTGTATGCAAGTTTGAAATTATTTTATTTTAGGAACTTGATAGGAATTGAAATTATGCTCATAACATATATGCTTGGGAATGGAGTTATATGTGCAAGGCGCATTAACTCTAGACCCTAGATGCAAAAAAAAAAAAATAAGTAAATAAATTAATGTACAATCTCCAAAACCTGTAAAATCGATATCGCTCAAAACAATAAAGTCCCAGGATAGATATCATACACCCACCCCTTGTATGTATATTATGTATAATAATTCCTCTTTACTGTTATAAAATGTTCCGGTTCCCATTTTACGTCACAGACTCCCTTTTCTGCCAAGAGCTAGGAGGGTTGCTTCCTGTGAAGGACTAGTTTTGGCAGATGTAATCGTTACCCTGAGTGCATGCCCTTGCTAACCTCAGATCGAAACAGGGCGCGAACCCTCGACCTGACGCCTCAGAGCCGCAGACGCTTATAAAAAAATTTGGAAAGCAACGTAAGCAAAACACAGGTCTTCTTCTGAAGAACTCTTTAGTCAAGCACAAAAACAGAGTTAATCCACCCATAAGAGCACAGGTAATTATAAATTGCTATAATTAGAAAAAAAAATTAATACTCAATTGACTGTACTTAAATGTTAACAATAAATCATTGCTTACAACCTCTCTAAGTATTCAACTACTGCATAATATGTAAGGAGATAAAATTACTTTTATAGTGAATCAATTTCAAACCAATATATATAGCAAATATAATATTATAAATATAGTAAAAACGGAATTTTCTTCCACGGTGAACATTTCAAAAAAATCACAATTTCCAGAGATAACAAATACTTTCATATAATAAAAAGAAAAGAAAAAAGGAGCAATTCACATTCACTGATATTCTGCAAGAAATCAAAAGCTCATAAGCAAAACACTGCGCCAATAACTGATCTTCATCTGTTCCCAAGGCACCATTATACATTGTATCTACATCTCAGACTAAGCTGAATTTAAAGATAAACATACAAAGTTTTGCGTAACTTACAGGACTATCTGTAATAATAGGCAACACACATTCTGAGAATATGGCTAGACAAAACATAAAACAGATGTTGCTGTTGATGGTTGATTACATTATTTCCAAAATCAGCTATTAGACTGGATGGAAGCTGTAAATAAAATTGTTTAATAGTAACGACACAAGAAAAAGAACACGAATCACCAGCGTATTAATATAGTCCTATAATTATAATGCAGTGATGTGAAATTTAGAGTTTTCTTTCATGTTCTGAATACTTGGTCATATACCGTGCTATACAACAAATAAATAAATTGACCAACTATGTGTCGCTGCCCTAACCGAAGCATAAGTTGGAGTAAATATTGCTCCTTTGTGACCCAATTCGCATGCAATCCTTAAGAATTTTCAAGATCATGTTTAAGTGCTTGGACACATAGTGTGCTACTTCCGTCACTTTCTGCCACTGATTTAGAAGCATCTGAACGTTCAGCATTTTTTGAACACTTTTGAAATGCACTGACAACAAAAGATTCATCATTTCCTGAAAATGTAGAGATATGTGAATCCAAATTCTTTGGAGGACCAATTGCTTTGCCTTCAGAATGTAGCATATTCATGTGCTTGTTCCATTTGGAAGAAGGACTGAATTTTTGCCCACATATACTACATGAGTAAGGACTCTCTTCCGTATATATCGTGGGTACTAAATACAGACATTTGGAGGAAACTCTTTTCACAAACACTAAATACATAGTCTTTCTTGAAAATGTAATCTCATATGGGCAATTAAATAAGCTTTCAAACTAAAATTCTTCCCACAGTCAGTACAAGTATATGGTTTTTCAAGTGTGTGTGTTCTCAAATTTCGGCAAAGGAGAGATTTTTGGGAAAATCCTACTCCACATACATTGCATTTGAAGGGTCTTTCTTTAGTATGTACCCTCATGTGTCTGGTGACATAGCATGACTGGGTAAAGAAACTGTCACATAAAGGACAAGAATAAGGTTTTATATCTAGATGGTTGTTTAGATGATTGCAAAGATGAGATTTATGCTTAAAACTTTTGTTACACATTTTACACAAAAAGAGCTCTTTGGTATGAACTCTCATAAATAGTACAAGATTGCTCTTGTGGTTAAAACTCTTTTCACTAGTGCTGCAACTGTATGGCTTCTCTTGTGTGTGCATATTAAAGTGTTCTTTTAAGCACCATTTACGAGGAAAGGATTTTCCACTTTCAATACACGAAAAAGGTCTTTCTCTAGATTTTATACAAACAACCGAGCTTGGTATTCTATACACTACAACTCTCAATTAATGTCACAGATGAGATAAGACTATCATTTATATGTTCAGACTACATTGAGACTGCTTCATAAAATAAATGATACATAATTTTGTATCTTATATCCAGTCTCATATCTCATAAACTATATGTTCATACTACAGTTTTTGCACTATTTAATATGGATTTGATATCTTACATATGGAAGCATCTGATCCCATTTCTTTATGTAATACACAAGTATAAGCCCAAATATATTGTAGCATAGATCACAATAACTCAAATGGCGTGTAACTAGAAGCACATGATTCGATATACATAACATCAGATATGTAATTTTATCTTCTGAAGAACTCATTGGAGGTTATATATAAGTACACTATAGCATGTTATGCCTTCAATACAGGCATGGTAAAAACAACTTCAATACATTTTCCTTTAAGACATGATGCTCCTGAAAATACCAATCGATGTCATGACATTATGGTTACATCTCTCAATCGTAAATTTTCTACTTCGTATCTGAAAGAGAAAAATATAATTAAATTTTGCTACCAAATGATCCTCTGATTGCAAGACTTCCTAATCACAAATATACTTAAAAATTGATCAAGTAAGCTCGAAGGCATACAACGAATTCTGTAAATCACCAGCTACTCAACAGTCTCCCACAGGATAAATAGTCCCAAGTGATATGAAAGCAAAAATTATTGGAAAATAGATAAAAATGATCTCGCAAAAGCTACATGAAGTTATACAAAACTAAATCCATTATCATTTTCTACAGTGATTCTGATATGTATTGATAACAATAGTATACAGTACCTTGTTGTACAGCAATGTTTAAGTCACTGAAAAAAAATGCCCCCAGTTCTTGGAATAACACGAAGATAGGTTCTCAGAAGTGACGTGTAATGTAAAAATCGCATAATGTAACGAGTAATTTTCCATAAAAAACAATGATAATGGGCATAGATACTTTTCACAACTGTACATAGACACACTATGCCAAAGATATAAGATATATAAAACATATTTTATAAGTATATAACAAAGCAGAAAGACCTGTAGCTATTTATATTGACAAGAAAATAGTGAAGAGTATAAAAGATATACAGATTTACTGTACAGTAAGCATATTAAACCACTCTATTATGCGGTGGGCAACATACACTTGGGATGTGCGGTAGGAGAAGAGGAGGAGGATGCAGGAGAACGAACCTCTATCTGCAAACGTAAACAAAGATAAAATAAAATTAAATAATAACCAAAGCATGACTAAAAAACTAAAATAAAATTTCATTATGCAATGCCTGAATGTAAAATACATTCTACTCACTCTATATACGGTGCGCAACAGGCATGGGATGAGTGTGGTGGCGGTGAGCACGTGACGTTAGCGGTAGCGGAAGAGGAGGGGGAAGCGTTAGAACGAACCCCATCTGCAAACGTAAGCAAAGATAAAATAAAAACAATTAACAAAAGCAAGACTAAAAAACTAAAAAAAATTTCTTTATGCAATGCCTGAATTACTGTAACAAAAAAAAATATAAAACACATTCTACTCACTCTATATACGGAGAGCAACAGATATGGGATGAGCGTGGTGGCGGTGAGCACTTGATATGAGCGATATAAGAAGAGGAGAATGAACCTCTATCTGCAAACGTAAAAGAACATTTAACAAATGCAAGACTAGAAAACTAATTTTTTTTCATTATGCAACGCCTGAATTACAGTAATGATGTATATAAAAAAAATTATACACATTCTACTAACTCTATATACGTTGAGCAACAGACGATGAGCAGGTGATATATTATGCAACGACTGAATATAATACTGTAGTATGGTATTAAAAATATAAAAAAAAAACTAAAACAACTACACAGGTGTACTCACTCTATATACAATGGGGAAGATGACGATAGGGACGTCCATGAGTATATTTTGAAGTTTTTGTCTCACCTCAAAAAGGCTTGGAAAACTGCACAATTAGCCATTAAGGGTCACCAGCAGACTGCCAAGCTCCTCTTTGACAAGCGTGCGTGGCGTTGTGCCCTGACACCCGGAGATCGAGCTCTGTTACTTCTTCCAACAGATACCCGCAAGCTAATGCTACGCTGGAAAGGACCGTACACTGTGGTACACCGGGTGACCCCTGACAATTATGTGCTAAATGTTGATGGCAATAACTGGAAATACCACATTAACCAGCTGAAGCTTTATTGTAAGGACCTGGAGGCACACAGGGATCATGCGCTGGCACTCTCAGCAACCCCTATAGATGCCCCCAGCATCAACAGAACCTCCGAGGCTGCAGCAACACAGGTGCTCCATTATAGCCACCCCTTACTTCCTATATTGGAATACTCCACCCTTGCAGTGGAGACTGACTTACGGGAGTGGAGTTTTTCGGAAGAAGCCCCTCTGGCCGCAGCCACCGCCCTTGCAATTGAAGACATAAGCTTAGCTTTTGATGATGGTAAGGATCCTGTCATTCCCACACACCGAAAAGAAAGTGTGAGTAATTGCATTATTAACTCCAGACTGCAACCGAGTCAACGGGAACAGCTGAACAAGCTATTAGAGGACTATGAGAACGTCTTCAATGACCTCCCAGGCATTACCACTACCCTTGAGCATCATGCCAGATTGACTGACCCAGAGCCATTTCGGCATTCCTATGGTCTTCCCCACCAGCTGTCCTTACGGCTGAAGGAAGATCTTGACACTTGGGTCCGCCTCGGAATAGTTGAAAAGAGTATTTCGCCTTGGTGTTCGCCGTTACAGGCAGTGCGTAAGCGAGATGGCAGTCACAGGTTCTGCCTTGACTGTCGTAAGCTTAACTCCCGTACCATCTTTGATGGAGAGCCCATTGTTGACACCGAGCATATTTTCTCGTTGCTTTCCCAAGCCCGTTACCTGTCCAAGTTGGATTTGGCCAGCGGATTTTGGCAAGTCCCGTTGAGCGAGACTACCAAGCCTCTTATAGCTTTTTCCACAAGATATGGTCTATACCAGTTCAGGGTCATGCCTTTTGGTATGGTAAATGCCCCTGGCTGCTTCAGCAGACTCATGAGGATAGTACTACAGGATGTCGACAATGTTTCGTGCTTTATAGACGACATCCTGGTGCATTCTCAGGATTGGTCATCGCACCTCGAGACTCTCCGCAGAGTTCTCACTCGTCTGAACCAGCATGGACTTCATTTAAAGCCTTCCAAATGTGAGATTGGTTTCACGCAATTGCAGTATCTCGGCCACGTGGTTGGAGAAGGAGTTATGTCCCCTTTACATGACAGGGTACAAGCTATTAAGGATATGGAGAAACCTGCCACTGTCACTCAACTGAGATCATTCCTGGGTAGTGTCGGCTACTACCAACGGTTCATTCCACACTTTAATACTATCGCTGCCCCTTTGCAGCAAATGACCTCGAAGCAAAGTAAAACCTCCCCTGTCCAATGGACAGATGAAGCGGAGAGAGCATTTTTCAAGCTCCGAGAAGCATTGGCGGGTGAGCCCGTATTACAACTGGTAAGCCCTGATTTTCCATTTATCTTGCAGACCGACGCCTCAGACGAAGGCCTGGGTGCCGTGCTCTTGCAAGCCCGATCAGACAACTCAGCAGAAGTAGCTCCAGTGTGATATTCAAGCCGCAGGCTTCGCCCTGCAGAGCGAAATTACTCCACTGTGGAGAAGGAAGCTCTAGCTGCATATTGGGCCATAAAGAAATTTGAAGTCCATCTGTATGGCCAACATTTTACACTGAGAACCGACCACCGACCTCTCCTATATTTACAGACTGCAGACAAGCTAAATCCTCGTCTGAAAAGGTGGGCACTTTACCTGAATCTTTTCAAATTCACTGCCCAACATGTTCATGGCAAGGACAATGACCTTGCTGATCTACTAAGTCGACGGTCGTTACCCTCATATGAGGAAGCTGGTGCTGTTAGCCTAAATTTGACTAGTCGGTAAAGGTTACTTCTCTAATGTGTTGTTTATTTTTTATGTTTATCTTTTATGTCTTTCATACTGTACTGCACTTGTTTATTTTAGCGTACAAACGTTATTCCTAATGGAAGAAGAAAAAGATGAAGAATAATTCTTTGATAGTAGTTTTATATTTCCCTTTGTGGGACTTTGAAAGCCAGAACATGGCGGAAACATTTTAGTTTAGTGTTGAATAGCTGAAACTTTTAAATCCAGTCGCCAATGTTAATGACGACGTGGTTAAAATTTTTAATTTGCGTATACTGTATTTTTTTTTTATATTATATTATTGCCTTCTTGCATGTGAAGCATACATAAACTTAAATATTGATATTCATTGATATCTAATTGTGATTTAATTTTCTTGAAATTTGAATTTGATCACATTTCTTTTATGTTTTGCATGTCATTTAATGTTTTGTTTACAAGACCTGTTCACTTTTCCTAATAGTATGATATGTTCCAGTGGTGGATCCCATTCTTATTGTTCATTTGTTCCTTTCCATGAGAAGGATATCTCATCCCTCATAATAACACTGAAGTCACCGTAACTTCCTCTGTTCTTTTTTTGCCTTCTGTAGTAGAATTTTGCTAAATCAATATTCTCTAGAAAGGGCCTTTGTGACAGAGTGTTTTGCTCAAAGTCACCAGAGGCTGTTAGATGCCTTATTAATTAATTTAGTAACTTAACTGTTATTTTCTAACTAAAAAATTAATTCCCACTTCTTGACTTTAGCAGATTATGATTATTTGCAATTTATATAATAGCTCATAGCTAATCTTAAATATACCTTATTTACTCTTCTTGTACGTGTAGAAGTATACTACCGATATAAAGGCTGCTCCTATTTTCCGTCTGCTACGAGCCAAGAACATTCTGGAGATTGTTTACCAGTAACCTAACTTTTCATTATTATTCTTGTTTTATTTTATTTGCTTCCACTTGTTGCACCTAAAAATACTGTCTCTCCCTTGCATCTCTGCTATAATTGCCTGCCAGGGACCACCACTAAAATAGTCCTTAAATTATATCAGAGCCAGTTACTGCTATAGAAAATGTATCCTACAGATGAACTCACCAGGAGGGACAATGAGACGTCCTCCTTTGGCGCTCAAACTTGGAAGAGGCAACATCTCGCCTGAGCAGTCTAAGTTTATTTCAAACCTTATTTACATGGCATCTTCACAGGAATTCATCTAGCACAACAAGGTGAGGGATAGTGTATGGTAAAGCTCGTGGGTCAAGCAAATTGGTTTATTTTCGAGAATTAATTACATTCATTACTGGCTACATCTTACGGATTTTTATTCTCAAATTCCATTCCCATACACACGAAATTTTGTAGACTACCAAACTGGAATCTCACATGCCAAAGTTAATTCCTTAACCTGTAAATTACAGCTGATATACATTACTAAGAAGTTTCTTTTCATTGAATGTGATAAACAGAAATCTCATCCTCTGAAGACTGGTTATGAGCCCGTAAAAATCTGTCTCTTTTCCTAATAAATTCTAATTTCATTTCACCTCTTTCTATCATCGTAAATAAAGTGTTTTACGTCAAAAACTCGTCAATAAAGCTATTTGCTATATAAACTGCAAATAATTAAAAGGTAATTTTACCCTGTTGGCTTTGCAAATATTTCCTGTTAACCACAATTTAATGAAAGCATACCGTATTTATCTTGCTAATTCATCATATGTTGGGGATAAAGTGTTTTGAGTTATAAGTTGCAAATACCTCAAATGGTGGTTTTGCACCCTTTTTTTCATTGCAAAGTTCTTGATAACCAAAAGTGAATGAATACTGTATTTATCTCGTAGATTCTTCCTTTACCCTAAATAGAGTGTTTTACCATATTAATTGTAAATCAGTAATAAGCATTGCAACTTTTGTGGTTGCCCACAATTTAAGGAATACATACAGTACTGTATTTGTCTTGCTTATTCTTCATTTATTGTGAATATATTGTTTTCCTTTAAAACCAGTAAAGAATTAATGGTTTTGTATGCTGTTATGGTAGCATAAATATTTCTGGTTAGCTGTGAATAACCAATATATTTTATCCAGTAGAATGACATTAGAAACTCATTATATGTGTGCTCATGCTTTCAGTTTCCCATTATAAACAGTGTGTCATTTCTGTTTCTGAAACTGCAGTGTCCTGTATTCTACTCTGCCTGTGTGACAGAGGTAATCATCGAGTTGAGGCCAAAGTCTTGGCATACGTCCGTGGTGCCGGGAAACAAAATCGTGCTCACCACCTCCGGGATTCGAGGCAGCATTTCATAAAATTTAATTAGAAAATTCAATTCTTTTAATGTCATTGCATTTCCAAAATTAAAAGAAAGTTGAATTCTGAGTTTCATTTAACCGACTAATGGTAATAGAGATGGGGTGTTCAAGTACAAATATCTGTCCTGTTTGTTTGTGAGCTCTTAACCGAGCTCGGTACTTTGAGTCCTCTTAGTAAAACAGAATCTTAACAACACTCTACCATCCTAACCCCAACACAGTGATCAAATATCCTAAATATTCTATTTCATTTTTAAAGAATTCACAATTATCAATAGAAATTTTAAGATTATTAGAGCTTAGGATTTCAAATACTATAGACAAATGTTTCTTGTGCTCTTCTGTATTCTCTGAAAATATCAGAATATCATCCAGGTAAATAAATACAAAATCAAGGTTTCTAAATAAATTGTCCATCAAACGCTGAAAAGTGGCAGGGGCATTCCGAAGGCCATAAGGCATATATAAATATTCAAATAGCCCAAAGGGTGTGGTTACTGCTGTCTTTTCAACATCTGAAGGATTCATAGGGATCTGGTGATAGGCTTTTAACAAATCAATTTTACTGAATATCTTTTTCTTGTAAAGCTTTAATGACACACTACTAATATGTGGTAAAGGATATTTATCTGGCTCGGTCAAAGTATTAAGTTGCCTAAAATCACCACATACTCTCCACTCTCCTGGCTTAGGTTTAGGAACTAAATGAATGGGTGAAGCCCAAGGTGATTTAGAGGGTTGTACAATTCCCATATCCAACAACTGCTTAAATGCTTCCTTGGCGACAGAATATTTGTCTGGAGCCAACGGACGACATCTAGCAAATGTCGGAGGAGAACTCCCTGTATCTATATAATGAAAAACATTAGAATTCTTGAAAGAATTATTAGCTGTAAGAGGCTTAACACAGGACAAGAGTGAGGGAAAATCTTGGAACAACTGTTGTACAGAATCGGGTAAATAGTTCAAATTATTAATCACATAAGAAACATTATGATTTGCAATATCACCCTTTACAGAACATTGTGTTATATTGTCATGTAAAGTTTTATTCTTACAATCAATAAACAATCCAAAATTGCAAAGAAAATCATTACCTAATAAAGGTATACATACATCTGCAACAACAAATGTCCAGTTAAATCGACGGCGCAACTGCCGAATATCAAGGTCAAGAATAATTTTACCATAAACTTTTATTGACTCACCAGTGGCCGTAGAAATATTAATTGCTGTTGGCCTTAATAAAATTTCTGAAACATACTTATATGGAATAATGGAGACTGCAGCTCCTGTATCCACAGTGAAGACCATGTCACTACAACCAATTTTGGCTACAACCTGTAGAAGTGGCAGAACAGAAGTGGCCGTAGCTACAATTTTCTCTTCTGTCTGCTTTATTAGTTTTCCGAACTAGGAAAATTCCGTGCGGGCGACGAGGACCTAGACGTTGATGCTGGGGACGGCGCTCTAGAAGAATCCTTCATCTGGATATTTTGAGATTCATTCGGCCATTGGCACCACGGCTTGCACCATTTAGCCCGAGTTCCATAATATAAATGGGCACGACAAACTTTTGGACGTTGATTTTGATGGAACGGTAGCACTCCTAGGCCTACAGGAGGATTCTTGGAAATTGATACATACTGGGATGTACTAGCTTGACAAGAAACTGATGACTGATCAACAACATTGATGGGTTTAGCCCTTTTATTATTTTGAGAAAATACAACTAGTTCATCTGTAAGCTTGCCTAAAGCTGGTAAATCCATATTTTGCTGAGAGGCTAAAACTGCTGAAATACTACTGGGAACTGCTTGCAAGAATTTATGTTTCACTGGGTCATCTGTTACTCCTAATTTAGAAGCAGTTCTGCGAATTTCTTCTAAATAAACTGAAGGCTTGCCATGCATTACTGTATTACTTATCAAATCATTGAAAAGTTCAGGCTTGGTCTGTTCAAAAAGATTTGTGAGGCATGCTTTGATTATATTATAGTCTCTCCTATTTAAAGTGTCTTGGGGAAAACGTTCTACAACAGTAGGGGGCAAGGCAGATAACACATGGAAAAATTTTGTTTCACTGGATTTCACATTAGCTAAGCCAAATTGAGCTTCAAGAATAGAAAACCACCCTGAAACACAGGTGTCCATGAATGCAGGGGCTTTCACTGCTATGTGCCTGACAGCACTAGACTTATCATCATCAGAATCGGGCATTGTTTATGACAGGTTATCTTGGAGTACAAATACTGAAAGAAACCTAGGCCTTGCCTACCGGTATGATGCTGAAGAAATTTTGTCACAGGCCGATCTTGTCAATTACAAATATCTTGTCACTCCTATATCTTGTCACTCCTATATCTTATCACTCCGGTGGTCACCACTTTATAGTTCAATGTTGACAAGATATCAAGATTACCACAATATCATTTAAGGTATCACAATACGAAAAAGTCATTAATTTTTAAGCAATTTTATGTATAAAAAATGAACAGACCAAAAGTATCACACTAGACGAAAAAGGTGGCAAATACAGAGTCAGTGTTGCCATAAAACAGAAAACCAAAACAACGTACAGTTCGTTATGACAGAAAGAAGCAAAATTAAGGGATTAGTTTAGAACAACAACAAAATTATTAATAAATAAAGTGAAAATATATATATATCAATTAATAAATTAATTAATATATAAATAAAGAAGACATATATCATACCACTACAACACTCCAAATAAAGAAAGAAAATACACTCTGCCACTACAACCCCACCATAAACTAACTGATAAATGTAAAGCACTCCAACATAGATATTTAACTTTATCAAATAACATTGGCAGAGGTCTCTGGGGTCCCCAAGCTTTAACTGAACTAAGAACTATAAGAGAAGAATTGCAAAAAGAATTAATAAATTCATATAACGATAACTGGGAAAATATAATTATGAAACTTCAAAGCAAAGATAAAGACCCCAAAAACTTTTGGCATAATATTAAGAAATTAATGGGTAAAGAAACAACGCCGTATCTAATAGACAATAATAATAACAATAAAAAACTTTTCACCAGCAAAGAAAAAGAAGAAAAATTCAGAAAGACCTGGGAAAATATATTTAATATTAGTGCTGAAGAAAATTTAAACTATGATTTAGATCACGAAAGAATATGATGTAACTTTTTGAAAGAAAACCAAAATTTAACTGTTCCCTTTTTTAACGTAGACCTAAATAGATTAACTCCAGGAGACTATCTAATATCTCCTATCACTATTGCTGACATCAAAGATATCATTAAATATATTAAAAATAAAGCCCCAGGACATTCAGGCATTAATAAATTAATACTATCCCACTTACCTAATATAGCAATTCATGAATTATTAGATATTTTTAACTCTTGTTTATCCACTGGTTATTTTCCGAAAATATTTAAATTATCAATAATGATTTTTACACCAAAGCCTGGAAAAGACACCACCTTAGCTAAAAATTATCGTCCTATATCTCTCTTAGAAGTCCCTGGGAAAATATTTGAAAAGATAATAAATTCCAGTCTATAAATACTTAGAACTAAATGATTGTTTTCCCTCCAACCAGCAAGGATTTAGAAAGGGCAGATGCACTCATACAGCACTAACTTATTTATATGAAAAAATAGCTATCTCACAAAAGTTCAGGAAAAAGTGCAATGTCTTGAGCAGGGATGTTTCCTCTGCCTTTGACAAAGTATGGAGAGATGGACACAGATATAAAATCATAGAACTTCAGTTACCCCCACTAATAACTAAAATTCTTTCAGACTTCATATCTAATAGAAAGTCAATTATCAAAATTAACGAACACATGGGAATTCAATTTGAACTTAGAGCTTGTGTCCCCCAAGGATCGAATCTGAGTCCACTTCCCTATGCTATATTCAAGAGAGATATACCAAAACCAGGCTTAGGATGTACAACAATTATATTTGCTGATGACATCACTCAAATAATTTCTGATTATAATAAACGATTTTTAGCAAGAAAAACTCAGCGTGAAATAATTAGAATAAATGACTATGAAAAAAAATTAAAAATTAAAACTAATATTGACAAATTCCAACTTTTATCTATTTATGCTCATAAAGCACTAGATGTAATAATTAATAACAATAGAATAAATTTCTCCAATAGTCTGAAAACCCTGGGCTTTACTATTAACAGGACAGGGATAAGACCACAGTTAAATAATAGAATAATACAAAGTAAAATGGTATCCACCAAGCTACGAAGATTTAACCTGCTCAAAACTAAAAATAGAGTCACCTTATACAAAACTTTAGTAAGACCAATATTAATATACCCCCCAATACCAATGTGCGTATTATCAAAATTTAACCTTTTAAGATTCCAAGCTGTTCAAAATTTAAATTTAAGAAGAATTCTCTCTGAAACTCCACCATACATAGAGAGAATGGAAGAAATTCATAAGAACTTTAAAGTCGAACCAATTAATACGTATATTTTTAAAGTAGCATCTAAAACCTGGGGTAAAATGGAAATCGACTTTCAAGAATTTTTTCAAGAAAATAATATTTTAAACACTTTAGATTACGAATTTATCAGTGACCATGTCTGGTGGAGAAGAATTTCTCCAATATTTTCAGGAAATCTACCAGAACCTATTTATGCTAGATAAAGTAAATCTCAAAAACTCCCTATAAATTCCTAAATTATAACTGAAGGGAGTCATGTTGAGCTGCAATTAAAGTATATTTAACAGAAACTTAGCACGAGGGTTTGCCCCTCTCTATTCATCTCTTACTTCCTTAAATTTCGTGCTTATCCCCCCAATCCTTCCCATCCTTTATCCCCCTCTCCTCAGTGATGACACCCTGAATAGGGCTAAGAGAGTTCACTCGATGCAGTCACTGTTATTCCCCCTCCTATCCTATCCCATCCATCCATCCATGAGGCAACTACCCAATAGTGATGGATATGGCTCCATTGTTGGAGCTTCCGTACATCACAGAAGCTATCCGGCAAACAAGCAAGACTGGGCAACCAACTCAGTCGATAGTAGCCACCTTCAAGGGCCGAGTTCCAGCAAAGGTGAATTTAGGCATCTGGTGGTCTTTCCCCACCAAACCCTTCATCAAGGAACCACTAAGATGCTTCAATTGCCAGAGATTCGGACATCACAAAACCCAATGCACCCTTCCAGAAGTCTGTGCCGTTTGCAGTGGAAGACACAGCACGGAAAAGTGTATCCAAGCTCACAAGGAGGGCAAAGCAACCACAGCAGGATGCCCAAACTGCAAGGGGAACCATCATGCGTGGAACCCCAAATGTCCAATGAGACTAAGCCGCATTCAAACTACAACTCAGCCCAAAATCGTCTCTCAGCCTGCCAGGAATCCTCAACCATCCAAACAACCACCCAGAACCACTATGACAAACCTAGTTCCAAGGCAAGTCGTAGCACTTGTGGTGGAAAACAGGCCAAGGCAACTACCCAATAGTGATGGATATGGCTCCACTGTTGGAGCTTCCGTACATCACAGAAGATATCCAGCAAACAAGCAAGACTGGGCAACCAACTCAGACGATAGTAGCCACCTTCAAGGGCCGAGTTCCAGCAAAGGTGAATTTAGGCATCTGGTGGTCTTTCCCCACCAAACCCTTCATCAAGGAACCACTAAGATGCTTCAATTGCCAGAGATTCGGACATCACAAAACCCAATGCACCCTTCCAGAAGTCTGTGCCATTTGCAGTGGAAGACACAGCACGGAAAAGTGTGTCCAAGCTCACAAAGAGGGCAATGCAACCACAGTAAGATGCCCAAACTGCAAGGGGAACCATCATGCATGGAACCCCAAATGCTCAATGAGACTAAGCCGCATTCAAACTACAACTCAGCCCAAAACCGTCTCTCAGCCTGCCAGGAATCCTCAACCACCCAAACAACCACCCAGAACCACTATGACAAACCTAGTTCCAAGGCAAGTCGTAGCACCTGTGGTGGAAAACAAGCCCCAGCCTCAGAGAACCCCTCGTCCTCCAAGGAGAAGACTAAATCTAGGAAAACCATTGACAAAACCACCTACCCAGGTAACTCCAAAGCCTAAACAAACCCCCAGGCCTTCTCACCGAGCTACTCAGACAACACCTCCGGTGGAGTCAAACACCATTACAATAAAGGAGGACAAACTTCGAGCACTGTTTCAGGGATTCACCAACCAGCTAGCAGAAATGTTAAACTTCCAGCTGGAACAAAGCTCTTTGAGCCGAGCACTGGGCAAACTTATGTACAAGGCAAGAACCCACACCCCTGAACCGGTAGCCAGGACCTCAGTTTATCCTGCCCTGGCCTGCCCAGCACCTCAAGAGCCAGCTGCTCGGACCGAAAATGGACCAAGAGCCCGAACAGAAGCCACCCCATCTCCTCAACCTGCACCAAGAAGAACAACCAACGAAAACCTACCCAGGGGTCATGTGGCCACCAGCCAATTCCCCCTGATGTACAAACA
>JAXCGZ010008796.1:0-22260 GCA_037179515.1 Halocaridina rubra
CTCAACTCTCTCTCTCTCTCTCTCTCTCTCTCTCTCTCTCTCTCTCTCTCTCTCTCTCTCTCTCTCTCTCTCTCTCTCTCTCTCTCTCCTCTCTCTCTCTCTCTCTCTCTCTCTATATATATATATATATATATATATATATATATATATATATATATATATATATATATATATATATATATATATATATATATATATATATATATTTTTTTTTTTTTTAAAGAATTGTTGCATAATATTGAGACAGTTTTAATGCAGTATACATATTGAAGGTAGAAGACTAATACATGTCAGTTTCCAAAAATATTTCTTTATACAAATTTAATTTAAGAAAGATTTTTCAATTAGAATGGGTCATTATTACAAACAAAACATATATAGAGATTAACAAGCAAACTGGGAGGTTTTAATCTTAAAAGAGGACAACGCATATTATAATAATAATAATAATAATAATAATAATAATAATAATAATAATAATAATAATAATAATAATAATAATAATCATAATAATAATAATAATACATAATAATAATAATAATAATAATAATCATCATCATCATCATCATCATAATAGTAATAATAATAATAATAATAATAATAATAATAATAATAATAATAATAATAATAATAAACTATAAATAGCTAACATTCTCCAAAGGTATCCTACGAACAAAACAAAACCAAAAAAAAAAATGGATGGTGGCATCTCTGTTATCTTTCGGTCTCCGTTTGCGGCACCCCCAAGGACAAAGGCGTGGAGAGAGTGTCGGATGGAGTACCTTCACGAGATCTGCTTTTCGTGGTGACAGAAGCGTGCCCGCAGTGTATGCAAAAATTAAATAAATCAAATATTTGATATATTTATACCGAGTTAATGAAAGAAATATAAACCGACACGTTTCTCTCTCATGTTTTCCACCTTTCATCTTCCAAGGTTTATCTCCTCTTCCGTTCTCTTTCCAGCCAGCCACCAATTTCCCTCAAACCTCAGCCTCGCTTAAAAATCTATATTTTAAAACACCTGACCCTTACCCCCTTTGAGGGCCTGGACATTATTATTATTGACATATTCATTAATTTACTCTATTGATTTTAAATTAATTGCAATGATTAATATTGGTGATGATGATTAAGGCGGCAATCATCATCATCATCATCAGTAGTAGTAGTAGTAGTAGTAGTAGTAGTAGTAGTAGTAGTAGTAGTAGTAGTAGTTCTATTAGTAGTAGTAGTAGTAGTAGTAGTAGTAGTAGTAGTAGTAGTAGTAGTTCGAATGCAGCCAAGTCCTGACTAGTGTTCTATCATCTAATTCGTTGTTATTTATATCTTATTTTCGGTGATCCAATCACTTGGTTGCTTCATTTCGTAATTTTTTCCTCCAGCTGTCTTCCATTCCGGTGCCTCCCGTGAGGCAATTTTCTTTGCGGGTATCCATCAGATGAAGCTAATAAATCATGCCGGCTTCTCCAATTCGCCCCTCCCCGAGTGACATCCAACCTCGTTTTTCATTTTGCAACCTCCCTTGAGTCCTCCACCAGACTTTTTTACAGGTAAATTCACACACATACATAACCTAAAGCTGAGATGATTTCAAACGAGAATAGAGACACCGAGATAATAATAAAATCACATAAAACTTTCTCAGGTGGTTCCAGGGTATATTCTATTTTCATGTAGATCAACCAATTTTGCTTGTGCAGTCTTTTTACAGCTAGGGGTAGCCCCTGTCAACTCGGGCTTAAGTAGGGGTCAGTTCGAATAGCCTCTCTGCGCCAGGAACTTTATGCTAACGTTCTTACTTGATTATATATATATATATATATATATATATATATATATATTATATATATATATATATATATATATATATATATATATATATATATATATATCTTCTGAACAGTTTGTGGAAGTAAAGGTATTAATTCAATTTACTTTTGCATGCCGCTTCCCTTGGACCCATGCAGAAACCCACTAGTGATATAAATTGCGTCCATCATAATCTACAAACCTGACACACAACTAGCTTAAACAATACCAATTGGAATGTAATGGATGTAATTTTGGGGGTCATAATCATAACAATTAATCTGTAATGAGAACAAATGGAACAGTTCATGACCCATTACAGTAGATCCATTGGAGATGAGATGTAATGGTCGTTTGACGAGTTTTTATCTATTTACTGAAAGATAGTTAGTCGTCACCGTGGCTCAAACGGTAGCGTCCGCGACTCAGAGGCGTCAGGTCGAGGGTTCGCGCCCCGTCACGGTCTGAGGTTAGCAAGGGCATGCATTCAGGGTAACGATTACATCTGCCCAAAAAAAGTCCTTTGCAAGAAGGCAACCGTCCTAGCCCTTGGTTGAAAAGGGAGTCCGTGACGTAAAACCGGAACTGTAAGATAATTATTTACATTGTTCATTTTCATAACCATATAATTATTGATAAATATACTGTTAGAAAAGATACTAATATGCAGACCAATGACTGATGGAAAATTATTACTGGGGTAATTCGGGAACACTGTGTGTGTGTGTGTGTGTATATATATATATATATATAATAATATATATATATATATATATATATATATATATATATATATATATATCGCCAACTGTCCACTTTCTTCACTGTAAATGCCACACCGCAGCAATGCAGCAGTGTAACGCTGGGAGGGCTGTGGGAGGACTTAAGTTTGGGAGAATGGGGAATAGCGCTCTCTCTCTCTCTCTCTCTCTCTCTCTCTCCTCTCTCTCTCTCTCTCTCTCTCTCTCTCTCTCTCTCTCTCTCTCTCTCTCTCTCTCTCTCTCTCTCTCTCTCTCAAATATTAAAAATTATTATCATCACTTTCCATTACCTCAACAGTCCAATTCCATTCTGATCAATAAAAAGTTAATTATCTCGACCAATTATCAATTAAATATTTTCACTGAAACCAATATAAATAAGCAAGGTAGATTGGTGTCTGTTTTCTTTGCTTTTAATATATCTTTTGCAGGTCCATTATCAGAAGTAGAAGAGTGGCATTGGCACTTATCTTCATGTTTAACTGGGTGTATCCAGCAAGGCACGTCTGTGGGTTCATTATCTCCCTCTCTCATCCTGAAGAGAAATATCATCTCGCTTCTGACTAGCAGCTGCATTCAACAAAGAGAAGGAGGGGATGATCATGATAAAAGTTATATGAAATTTAAGTCCTTCGTCTACCGAATAAATCTAGAGAGGAAAAGAGTATAATAACAAACTATAAACTAGTAAAAATGAGAAAGGCTTGTCCTCAAGAAGCCAAAAATATTGCTGTCTTAGAGTGAATAAAATGGAGAGATAGCGAGCGACTAGCCTCCTGGCTAGTACAGTGGTAACACACTGGCATTGCATTCGCGAGGTCGACGGATCGCGCCTCGTCCAGGCAAGAGTGTTTAAGCTGTTTACTGGGGAGGTTACTGCTGTGGCTAGGCACCAAAGTGGGGGGTTGGGGCCTGTGCCGGCTGGCGACCGTCCTACGGGTCTTCCATGACCCGTTCTACCCATCCTTGGATGGAGAATCAAAAACAACAAAGCGAGCGACTCAGGGAATGATTCAAGCAAAGCAACCGAAATCGTCACACTTTTTTTTTTTTTCAATGATTGTGACACTTGGTGTCTTACAAGTGAACCACCGATAGAAACTAGGATAATAAAGTCTTGGACAAATATTTGCTTTAACGTGGTGTCAATGATAAGGAAGAGCATATCAGCCTATAAGAATGCCGAACTGACTTCTTTTTAGGACAGCTGGTCTATAATAGTTCTTGATTTTGTATTAAAAATGCCTTCTTTTACTACATATTAAATCAGGGAGGCAGATTTCTAGAATTTGTAGGAAAAACTCTCATTGTCTAGTTGTAAGATATGGCAGGAAAAAAAACATATTTGCAGGAAAGTGGCTCTTTACAATCAAAAAGTTTGGTTTCTCAGGTCCGAGTGTTCTATGCACAGTAACTAGTAGAGGACAGCAAGGAATCTAGAGGCATTTACCTAGTGACTATGAATCTGGCTTGGAGTAATTTTTTTTCTTTGGAATTAATAATTTTTGGAAGCATTGGAATTTTGCTGAGCATACCAAAGAAACAAAAAAATGGAGGATTTTTAGATTCTCCACCCACGGATGGGTGGAACGGGTCATGGAGGACCCATAGGGCGGTCGCCAGCCGGCATAGGCCCCAATCCCCCACTGTGGTGCCCAGCAACAGCTGTAACCTCCCCAGTAAACAGCTTAAACTCTCTTGCCTGGTCGAGGCACGATCCCTCGACCTCGCGAATGAGAGCCCAGCGCATTACCACTGTACTGGCCAGGAGGCTACTGTGTAGCCGTAGGTGAAAATTCAGGAATCAATCGTTGGTTTTGGGAGAATGGATTCTTGCCCCAAATCCTACGAGGATTTTCTTCTTCTGTCGGCTATTATATTCTTGCTGTTTCTAACTCTCTTCTGGCAGTCTAATGAAGACTCACTTCTGAATGACTGCCAACTGGCAGACTGCTAACTACTACTGAGTTCTGACTGAGCTCAACACCTCGAGCAAGTTTTAAAATGCAAAAAGAGAGGCGGAAACTGGAACGTCATTTTGAATATGTCTAGGTCAATCATGATTAAAATAAGCGGCCAGTCTAATAACAACATTGGTTTGCCTTAAAATATGGCAAATACCCAGAGCATATGACATGGGCGTAGCCAGTTACGACACTGGGTTCCCCTGATAATACCTTTTGGCCTAAGACTCCAAAGTATAGCTTTGAACCTCCAAGTTTTTTTTTTTCGGTTGCTTAGCTTGAATCATTCCCTGAGTCGCTCGCTTTGTTGTTTTAGATTCTCCATCCAAAGATGGGTGGAACGGGTCATGGAGGACCCATATGGCTAAATCTTATCTTACAAGCTTCAGATCATATATCAGATTGGAGGCGTAAAATCCACACCACGTGCTCTTTGTCTCCACGTGATACCTTCGTTCTAAACATGCACGGACAGACATACTGAAGCATGGAAAGGGGGAGATATATGACAGCCTAGTGTGAACTATGACCAGACTTAATTATTTCTGTCTTGTAGGAGGTCTTACCTATAAAAGTGATAGCTGTAGGTGCTGAAGACGAGGTTGTTGAGTCACCAGTAGGAATGTATCTGGTTTCAACACTTATCATAGGAAGAGACTGAGGAAAATAAGTTTTAAAGACATCATTAAGCTGACTAAGTGAGATAATGCTCGGGAAGACACTGCTTCCAAGTACTATTATTATAATAAAAAAAAATTCTAATTTGGGGAGAGCTTAAAGCATTCTCATATATACTACAATAAAAAAGAAGCAGCACTATGTCTATTGACTCTGATATGCTATAAATAACAATATAAGTGAATGACTAGATTAGCAGTTATCCATGGATAAACTTAGCACGAGGGTTTGCCCCTCTCTTTTCATCTCTTACTTCCTTAAATTTCGTGCTTATCCCTCCAATCCTTCCCATCCTTTACCCCCTCTCACCAGTGATGACACCCTGAATAGGGCTAAGAGAGTTCACTCGATGCCGTCACTACTTTTCCCCCACCTGTCCTATCCTATCCTATCGTATCGTATCGTATCCATGGAAACAGGACAAAATAGTTGCGAGCGATTGCAAAGTTGAAGAGTGCAGACCAAATTTATACAAATCCTTAGGGGCATAGGAAAGGATTAAATACATCTGTCCTTGGAATAATTTTTTATTTCAGTGAGAGAGAGAGAGAGAGAGAGAGAGAGAGAGAGAGAGAGAGAGAGAGAGAGAGAGAGAGAGAGAGAGAGAGAGAGAGAATTTCATTTTTTATTTCACAACAACCGTTTTTTAAAGACAATTGATTGTTGATATCAAATGAAACACAGTAAGTATATTCTTGAATTTTATTTCTAATAAAATATGCTTTGCCAATCTGTTGCGGTGGTGGTTTTAGATTCTCCACCCACGGATGGGTGGAACGGGTCATGGAGGACCTATAGGGCGGTCGCCAGCCGGCACAGGCCCCAATCCCTCCCAGTGGTGCCCAGCCACAGCAGTAACCTCACCAGTAAACAGCTTAAACTCTCTTGCCTGGACGAGGCGCGATCCGTCGACCTCGCGAATGTGAGGCCAGGGCGTTACCACTACACTGTACTAGCCAGGAGGCTCCAATCTGTTCTGTGCTCAATGACGGAGGAGAAAGAAGAAACAAAGGTTGAGATAAGGAGTACAGATGAGGAAAGACGATAGATAAGGGTGTAGTAACTGTAAAGTTAAAATTTAGAGGAGTAAATAGAGAGAGAAAGACATAATGGAAAACAGAAGAAAAAATAAAATTATAGAGAGTTCTAGAAACAGAAATAAAAGCAACACCAAACAGAAAGTTGCCGATCCTTTAGGACACAGAGTGATCCCTTACTAAACCTTTGAAGCCACATTTAATTATTACCACAGCCTACACACCGCTGGCCTATCTCATAATGCAAGAGGAATCAAGAGGGAGAGGAGGAAGAAAACGGCACCGCAGAGGAGGAGGAAGAGAGGGAGGAAAAGGAAAAGGAAAAGGAGATAAAGAAGTAAGAGATGAAGAAGAAAGAGATGAAGAAAAGAGCTGAAGAAGAAAGACGAAAAAAAAAACTGTAAAAAGAAAAAAAGATAGAAGAAGAAACTACTGGGAAAAAAAGATAAAAACACCAGAGGTGTAATCAAAGACTTGGGTGCTACTTAAGTGTGTGAGCTACGGGGGTAGAGAATAATACAGTACCAAGAACATGTTAAATGAGAATTAAAACATTGTACTAAGAGCATAGAGTCTTTTATTATAATTTACTAATAATCATCATATAACCAATATGAAATTATTGTTGAATTAGGTTTAGTTACGGTATAAAAATCTGGGATCAGGTAATAATCAGTGATCCCCAGTACAATAAATAATCCAATATTTTGTTAGGTTAGCATGGGTTAAGTTAAATATTAACCTAACCTAACCTAAATTAATGTACTCTAACCTGAAAATTTAAGGGGTTATTTAATGTACTGGGAGCCACTAATTTTTAACTAATCCAAAAACTGAATACACAGAAGCAGATGGCATTCTTAAGTGCCACCAAATTAAGACTCAATGGGGAATAATCTAAGATGAAGATGTTGTTTTAGATTTTCCACTCACGGATGGGTGGACCGGGTCATGGAGGACCCATAGGGCGTCGTCAGCCGGCACAGGCCCCAACCCCCCACTGTGGTGCCCAGACACAGCAGTAACCTCCTCAGTAAATAGCTTAAACTCTCTTGCCTGGACGAGGCGCGATCCGTCGACCTCACGAATGCGAGGCCAGCGCGTTACCACTGTACTAGCCATGTGGCTATAAGATGATATAGCCAAACGACTGCTATATATAGTGATATATAAGTAGGGGAGTCTCTAAATATCAATGAGATTTTCAATCTTATGGATTACAGAATTGAATCTCACTTGTGCTTCTTGTGAAAGACATATTTCTCCTCTGCTATTATGTTCCCGTATAATAATAATAATAATAATAATAATAACAATAATAATAATAATAATAATAATAATAATAATAATAATAAATACTATCACCATCTTCCAACATCCCACATCTTCTCTTCTGAGATTTATGTGAAAGGTTATATAGCCTCCTTGGAACACCGTTATTAGATATTTGATACCCTCATTCCAATTACATTGCACTCGCCTACGCATATTATCTTTACGATATCGAACTAGGAAGTCCACAAACGGTTAAAACACACAGACATACATACATGCATACATATACAGAACCTTCTAGAATCCGCATTTAAAATATATATACACACACACCAGTCTGAGGTAGTTCAAAGACATGCTACAAGGCTGACGGCAGAGATAAGTAAACTCGGTACTGAGAAAGGTTGAAGAAGTTAGACTTACCACCACTCGAAGCTTGAAGAAAATCGGGGATACAGTAACAATTTTCTCCATGGTTTAGACAGAGTGCAATAGGAACAATACTTTGATATGGGTGGCTCTAGAACCAGAGGTCATAGTTTGAAGTTCCATAAGAAAACTTTGTTGGAGGTAAGGAACTATTTTTCTTAGTGTAAACAGTTGAGATTCGAAATTCATTATGTGAAGAAACGGTAACTCTTAAACACATTTATAGTTTTAAGGAAAGATGCGATAAGTGTTGGCGAGTACAATTATTAAAAAAAAAAATAGACGAAAGTTATGAGTAAAGGGGTCCTTCTCGTGAACAAAATTAGGTATGAATTTACATAAATATTTATAGCAGAACTTCATCTTCAAACAAATTATAATGTCCTAGCTCAAACTATTCAACAACATATTCTTTCAGTTCACAAGATAGCTGGGTTTGACTGCGTCCCATTTCCATTTATAGTCCATGATCAATGTCCAAAAATTTTCAATTTTTTCCTCATTACTCCGTACCAACTTTTGTTAGTACTAAATCTAAGCTTACAATGTCTAGCATATACATCAGCTTGTTTCCATGAAGGAAACTTACACATAAACTGGGAAACAGAATTAAAACAAAATCCTTTTAAAAACGTATTTTCAAAATATATTTTTGTCGAGTATGACATATTAGACAAATAGTGACCAATTATACCCTGGTAAGGATTACATTGATATATAACAAACATTAATAATTGTGATATTTAAGGTTAAATAGTCTCATTACTTACCAACAAATATAGAGGCAAATTGAATATTTAACAATCAGAGTTAAAGAGTCATCAACTAGGTCTTATTCATCACTCATTAGTTATTTTTTTTATGAATGTGACACCGGGACAACCAAACAATTGACCTCGACTGGCCCGGGCACCAAGAAAAAATTGAGACGAAAAGAATTAGATGTTTAAGGACAAGGCAGAAATATGAAAATTATAAACAATAGGAAAAGTACCGGCTGAAAGAATAGTCGGATTAATGAAGACCTAGTCCTAGATAATATGGCAGGATTAGGACTTGCAATGACGATAGATCACTTTTTAAAGGAAGACAGGTTTTAAGAATTAGGAAAGACATGTACTGTGTGGAGATTCGTAGCTCACTAATTGGTCCGTACAGCGACTTCTTCTTCTCATCCACCTCCAGACTCTGGAACTCTCTTCCTCCTTATGTTCCAGTTTTACGTCACGGACTCCCTTTTCTACCAAGGGCTAGGACGGTTGCCTTCTTGCGAAGGACTTGTTTTGGCAGATGTAATCGTTACCCTGAGTGCATGCCCTTGCTAACCTCAGATCGTGACGGGGCGAGGACCCTCAAGATGACACCTCAAAGTAGCGGACGCTACCGCTTGAACCACGGTGACTACAATGTTTATAACATCATGCTCAATCTTAAAAGCAAAAAGAAAATCTAACGCAAATCAGTGACGATCATTATCGCAATTCGACCTAAAATAAAACAATGTTTTGTCAATATCAAAACACTCAAAAGTTGGTAATATGAAGCTCCCTTTGCTTAATCTCCTCTTACTGGAAAACAAAGGATAATTATATCAGTCTATTAATTAATTTTCCAATTGGTTAGTCAAAGAGTGGGATGATGCGCCCTTCCATAGCATAAACAGACAATGTACATTACATCATTTCAACGTAATTACTTTGTTTGTTTCTTTGTTCCGGTATTACGTCACGGACTCCCTTTTCTACCAAGGGCTAGGACGGTTGCCTTCTTGCGAAGGACTTGTTTTGGCAGATGTAATCGTTACCCTGAGTGCATGCCTTTGCTAACCTCAGACCGTGACGGGGCGCAAACCCTCGACCTGACGCCTCAGAGTCGCGGACGCTACTGCTTGAGCCACTGTGACTACCGTTCCAATAGAGAGAATTCCCTCCAAAAGCATTGTACTTATGCAGTAAACTCTTCAACAATTGCACTTAAATGTCGAGTAATTATAGCTGAACTTTTCCCATGATGGAGACCAACTTCCAAAATCTTCTGAACATTTTCGGGTGCATTTCGAAACAAATGGGCAAAACTATTTTGCGTTAAGTTCTCTCCAGAGATGATAAACAGAGACAGTTCTTCTTCTCCGACGTTTATTTTCATTCTGTGTATGGCTAGGATCCCCCCATGGGGGGATCCTAGCCATACACAGAACCACGGCAGATGCGTTTATGAAATCTATTTGTGTCTAGCTAACTAACAATATGGTATCCTAGGTTTACACTGTTTAAGAAATTGGGCCCAACTCTTGGTGACATATTGCTGATGAGAAAAGTGTAATAAATATGGTTTCAAGAGGTACATTTACCCAATGAATCACCAAAAAAAAAATGGAGACCTGCACGCAATATTAACAATACCTATGTTTAGTTAATGGGGCTCTATAAAACATCCCTTCACTCATAGAATTATTATAAATGAATATATAAATAAATTATAGCCATTCAATTGGTGACTTCAGTCGCAGCCAGCTTTAAGGACCATGATGAAAACCTGTCTGCTACGGATTTCAATCGTGCGAACACTCAAGACTTACCATGACCACTCAAGACCTGTGACATGACTTATCTATTGTTGCTCCTGTTTTACGTCACAGACTCCCTTTCCAACCAAGGGCTAGGATGGTTGCCTTCTTGCGAAGGACTTGTTTTAGCAGATGTAATCATTACCCTGAGTGTATGCCCTTGCCAACCTCAGACCGTGACGGGGCGCGAACCCTCGACCTGACGCCTCAGAGTCACAGACGCTACCACTTGAGCCACGGTGACTGCCACATGACTTATCTATTATTATCAGTGATTTCCAGTAACGGCCTTGGCGAGACCTATTGAAAGTTGCCGTATCTCCAGGTGGGACCTGAGTATTTGGAGATCACAAACAAATCTTTCTATATTAATATGGTTCTATGTTTTTAGTATTAAGTATCCATGTTACTTTTCACTATAACCGTCCTAATCTGTAAAATACTAACTTCATACAACTAAGCACAAACATATGTATAAAGACGATTAAATCTCGTATAACAATTATGCCATCTTGTCTTTCATTTTTAGTAATTAATCTCTAAATGCCAAAGAATGGATTCTGTATGTCGCTGAACGCCTCCAGACAATCTTGCAACGGTTCTCAATCCCACGCAGTTCGCTGTGAGTGTGTGGAGGAATGCCTTTGACCTGTTTTTGCCGGCCTACTCTGCTTGCATATAGTTGTTGCTGCTCTCTCTCTCTCTCTCTCTCTCTCTCTCTCTCTCTCTCTCTCTATATATATATATATATATATATATATATATATATATATATATATATATATATATATATATATATATAATATATATATATATATATATATATATATATATATATATATATATATATATATATATATATATATAATATATATATAGACAGACAGACAGACTCAAGCCACTAGACGCCATCTTTCAAATATCCCCTTAGGAGAGAATGTCCACAAAAAGTTTTTTTTAAGTTTCCTCCGCCCCGTCACGGTCTGAGGTTAGCAAGGGCATGCACTCAGGGTAACGATTACATCTGCCAAAAACAAGTCCTTCGCAAAGAAGGCAACCGTCCTGGCCCTTGGTAGAAAAGAGAGTCCGTGACGTAAAACAAGAACAAAAAGTCATGATGTGCTAGCTTTCGAATCCCAAGCCTTCATCATCTCCAAACACTCTCTTCAAAAGAGCTCTCTGGAGAGTGGTGTCTTGTGACCTAAGTAGCTTATACAGGTCTCGCTGATACTGTACCCTAATGTCACGTGCATATACCCTAATAGCACACGCGCGCGCGCGCACACACACACACACACACACACACACACACACACACACACACACACACACACACACACACACACACACACACACACACAACTGTTGTATACAACCCACCAAGGAACCAAAATAGGCTTGAAATTTATGAGGAAAGTCATATAGGTACGATTGAAGTCATAAACTCAGTTGTTAACATGGCGCGGGAGAAAAAATGTAGGATTTTGATTATGGGAGACTTTAATCATAAAGAGATAGATTGGATAAATCTTGACCCACACAGTGGTGAGGACTCCTTTGGGGCAAGATTCCTAGATTGCGTACAAGGGAATTTCCTACACCAACATGTAATGGAACCAACAAGAGCCAGGGGTGGGGATGAGCCATCACTACTTGATCTGGTGTTCACAGATAATGTGTTGGATATTGAAAATATTGAGTATGAACCACCAATTGGAAAGAGTGACCACTGTGTGTTGTTGATGGAGTATATCATTGAAGACATTCTTCCTGAGAGTAGAGGCACTGAGGACATGAGGAGGAACTATCAGAAAGGAGATTACATCAAAATGAATGAGCTTTTTGCAGTTATTGACTGGAGAACCTTATTTTACAACAAATCTGTACAAGAAATGTATGACATCTTTTGTGAGAAATATGGGAAGATAGTAGATTGCTGCATACCTGTCACCAAAGTAGGTGTAATTCATGCCAGAGAGAAATGGTTCGATAATGGGTGTAAAAGAGCTAAGGAGTGGAGAGACAAATGCTGGAAAAGGTATAGGAGGAGAAAAAACATAAATGCCTGGCAAACCTACAAAAGAGCAAGAAATGACTACCTAAGTAAAAGGAGAGAGGCAGAGAAAGATTATGAGAGGGACATCACCAGGAAGGCTAAAGAAAATCCCAAGCTTTTCCACAGCTTTATCAGAGGAAAACTGAAGGTAAAAGAACAGGTTTTAAGGCTAAAGAGAGCGGATGGAAGCATCACTGAGACGGACGAAGAGATCTGCAAAGAATTGAACAAGGAGTTTCAGTCAGTATTTACAGTAGAAAATACCCCACCCCCTCAGATTGCAGTGATAGAAGCTCAAGGGCCGGTATTAGAGAACATCAACCTTACAGCCACAGAGGTATGCAAAGCGCTGATGGATTTAGATGTTCATAAAGCTACAGGTTCTGATGACATATCCCCTCATGTGCTTAAAAAATGCGCAAACACAATATCAGTGGCACTAAGTATCATATTTAAGGAGTCATTGGAGTCGGGGAAGATTCCAAGATGCTGGAAACAAGCAAATGTGATACCTATCTTCAAAAAGGGAAGGAGGGATACGGCTCTGAACTATAGACCAGTTTCCTTGACCAGCATAGTTTGCAAACTTATGGAGAAACTACTAAGGAAACATATCTCTCTTCACTTGGAATCCTTCAACTTTTTGTCAGTGAGGCAACATGGCTTCAGAGAAGGAAGATCAACAGTAACAAACTTATTAGAATTTTATGATGAGGTAAGCCAAATCTTACAGGAAAGAGAGGGCTGGGCAGATTGCATATTCCTAGACTTCCAGAAAGCGTTTGACACTGTTCCACATGGGAGACTTATTAGGAAGCTGCAATCAATGGCTAGAATAGGTGGAAATGTCTTGGAATGGATAAAAACTTACTTAGAAGGAAGGGAACAGAGGGTTAGAGTAAGACACTCAGTGTCTGAATGGAGAAGAGTTAGTAGTGGAGTTCCACAGGGTTCAGTTTTAGGGCCACTTTTGTTCCTTGTATATGTAAATGACCTACCAGAGTCTGTAAATTCATTCATGAATATGTTTGCAGATGATGCAAAGATTGTGAAGAAAGTAAAAAACGAGAACAATGGTAGAGAACTTCAGGAGGATCTAAATAATCTGCATGAGTGGTCAGAAAAGTGGCTAATGAAATTCAATACCTCAAAATGTAAGGTAATGAGAATGGGTACAAGTGCAAGAAGGCCCAAGCTTGACTACTCGGTGGCTGGAGTACAACTTCAAGAGACAGAAAATGAGAGAGATCTAGGAGTAAACATACTGGCAGATTTGTCTCCAGAAATACATATAAATGGCGTAGTAAGGGCAGCATATGCATTCTTATCAAATGTAAGGGTAGCCTTCAGGCACATGGACAAGGAAATGTTCAGAAATATTTATGTAACCTATGTGAGGCCAAAACTCGAATATGCAGCCCCCTTTTGGAATCCGCACTTGAAAAAGCACATAGCTAAGCTTGAAAAAGTTCAAAGACATGCCACGAAACTGGTGCCAGAAATACGCAATCTCGGTTATGATGAGAGGCTGAGGGAATTAGACTTGCCATCACCCGAAGCTAGAAGAGTAAGGGGGGATATGGTGACAGTCTTTAAATTCCTTCATGGTTATGATAGAGTGGATAGGGATCGATATTTCGATATGGCTGGCTCTAGAACTAGAGGTCATAGTTTGAAGCTTCGGAAGAATACTTGTTTGCAGGATGTAAGGAAATACTTTTTCAGTGTAAGAGTAGTTGATAATTGGAATTCGCTAAGCGAGGAGGTAGTTAATGCTACCTCAATCCATAGTTTTAAGGACAGGTATGATAAGTATCACTAAGTCTAAAAATGGAACCGATCAGGAGACGGGAAGATACGAGCTTTGGGCTCTTTCCCGTAAACACAATTAGGTAATCACAATTAGGTAATCACACACACACACACACACACACACACACACACACACACACACACACACACACAAACACACACACTGTTCCACATGGGAGACTTATTAAGAAGCTGCAATCAATGGCTAGAATAGGTGGAAATGTCTTGGAATGGATAAAAACTTACTTAGAAGGAAGGGAACAGAGGGTTAGAGTAAGACACTCAGTGTCTGAATGGAGAAGAGTTAGTAGTGGAGTCCCACAGGGTTCAGTTTTAGGGCCACTTTTGTTCCTTGTATATGTAAATGACCTACCAGAGTCTGTAAATTCATTCATGAATATGTTTGCAGATGATGCAAAGATTGTGAAGAAAGTAAAAAACGAGAACAATGGTAGAGAACTTCAGGAGGATCTAAATAATCTGCATGAGTGGTCAGAAAAGTGGCTAATGAAATTCAATACCTCAAAATGTAAGGTAATGAGAATGGGTACAAGTGCAAGAAGGCCCAAGCTTGACTACTCGGTGGCTGGAGTACAACTTCAAGAGACAGAAAATGAGAGAGATCTAGGAGTAAACATACTGGCAGATTTGTCTCCAGAAATACATATAAATGGCGTAGTAAGGGCAGCATATGCATTCTTATCAAATGTAAGGGTAGCCTTCAGGCACATGGACAAGGAAATGTTCAGAAATATTTATGTAACCTATGTGAGGCCAAAACTCGAATATGCAGCCCCCTTTTGGAATCCGCACTTGAAAAAGCACATAGCTAAGCTTGAAAAAGTTCAAAGACATGCCACGAAACTGGTGCCAGAAATACGCAATCTCGGTTATGATGAGAGGCTGAGGGAATTAGACTTGCCATCACCCGAAGCTAGAAGAGTAAGGGGGGATATGGTGACAGTCTTTAAATTCCTTCATGGTTATGATAGAGTGGATAGGGATCGATATTTCGATATGGCTGGCTCTAGAACTAGAGGTCATAGTTTGAAGCTTCGGAAGAATACTTGTTTGCAGGATGTAAGGAAATACTTTTTCAGTGTAAGAGTAGTTGATAATTGGAATTCGCTAAGCGAGGAGGTAGTTAATGCTACCTCAATCCATAGTTTTAAGGACAGGTATGATAAGTATCACTAAGTCTAAAAATGGAACCGATCAGGAGACGGGAAGATACGAGCTTTGGGCTCTTTCCCGTAAACACAATTAGGTAATCACAATTAGGTAATCACACACACACACACACACACACACACACACACACACACACACACACACACACACACACACACACACAAACACACACACTGTTCCACATGGGAGACTTATTAAGAAGCTGCAATCAATGGCTAGAATAGGTGGAAATGTCTTGGAATGGATAAAAACTTACTTAGAAGGAAGGGAACAGAGGGTTAGAGTAAGACACTCAGTGTCTGAATGGAGAAGAGTTAGTAGTGGAGTCCCACAGGGTTCAGTTTTAGGGCCACTTTTGTTCCTTGTATATGTAAATGACCTACCAGAGTCTGTAAATTCATTCATGAATATGTTTGCAGATGATGCAAAGATTGTGAAGAAAGTAAAAAACGAGAACAATGGTAGAGAACTTCAGGAGGATCTAAATAATCTGCATGAGTGGTCAGAAAAGTGGCTAATGAAATTCAATACCTCAAAATGTAAGGTAATGAGAATGGGTACAAGTGCAAGAAGGCCCAAGCTTGACTACTCGGTGGCTGGAGTACAACTTCAAGAGACAGAAAATGAGAGAGATCTAGGAGTAAACATACTGGCAGATTTGTCTCCAGAAATACATATAAATGGCGTAGTAAGGGCAGCATATGCATTCTTATCAAATGTAAGGGTAGCCTTCAGGCACATGGACAAGGAAATGTTCAGAAATATTTATGTAACCTATGTGAGGCCAAAACTCGAATATGCAGCCCCCTTTTGGAATCCGCACTTGAAAAAGCACATAGCTAAGCTTGAAAAAGTTCAAAGACATGCCACGAAACTGGTGCCAGAAATACGCAATCTCGGTTATGATGAGAGGCTGAGGGAATTAGACTTGCCATCACCCGAAGCTAGAAGAGTAAGGGGGGATATGGTGACAGTCTTTAAATTCCTTCATGGTTATGATAGAGTGGATAGGGATCGATATTTCGATATGGCTGGCTCTAGAACTAGAGGTCATAGTTTGAAGCTTCGGAAGAATACTTGTTTGCAGGATGTAAGGAAATACTTTTTCAGTGTAAGAGTAGTTGATAATTGGAATTCGCTAAGCGAGGAGGTAGTTAATGCTACCTCAATCCATAGTTTTAAGGACAGGTATGATAAGTATCACTAAGTCTAAAAATGGAACCGATCAGGAGACGGGAAGATACGAGCTTTGGGCTCTTTCCCGTAAACACAATTAGGTAATCACAATTAGGTAATCACACACACACACACACACACACACACACACACACACACACACACAAACACACACACTGTTCCACATGGGAGACTTATTAAGAAGCTGCAATCAATGGCTAGAATAGGTGGAAATGTCTTGGAATGGATAAAAACTTACTTAGAAGGAAGGGAACAGAGGGTTAGAGTAAGACACTCAGTGTCTGAATGGAGAAGAGTTAGTAGTGGAGTCCCACAGGGTTCAGTTTTAGGGCCACTTTTGTTCCTTGTATATGTAAATGACCTACCAGAGTCTGTAAATTCATTCATGAATATGTTTGCAGATGATGCAAAGATTGTGAAGAAAGTAAAAAACGAGAACAATGGTAGAGAACTTCAGGAGGATCTAAATAATCTGCATGAGTGGTCAGAAAAGTGGCTAATGAAATTCAATACCTCAAAATGTAAGGTAATGAGAATGGGTACAAGTGCAAGAAGGCCCAAGCTTGACTACTCGGTGGCTGGAGTACAACTTCAAGAGACAGAAAATGAGAGAGATCTAGGAGTAAACATACTGGCAGATTTGTCTCCAGAAATACATATAAATGGCGTAGTAAGGGCAGCATATGCATTCTTATCAAATGTAAGGGTAGCCTTCAGGCACATGGACAAGGAAATGTTCAGAAATATTTATGTAACCTATGTGAGGCCAAAACTCGAATATGCAGCCCCCTTTTGGAATCCGCACTTGAAAAAGCACATAGCTAAGCTTGAAAAAGTTCAAAGACATGCCACGAAACTGGTGCCAGAAATACGCAATCTCGGTTATGATGAGAGGCTGAGGGAATTAGACTTGCCATCACCCGAAGCTAGAAGAGTAAGGGGGGATATGGTGACAGTCTTTAAATTCCTTCATGGTTATGATAGAGTGGATAGGGATCGATATTTCGATATGGCTGGCTCTAGAACTAGAGGTCATAGTTTGAAGCTTCGGAAGAATACTTGTTTGCAGGATGTAAGGAAATACTTTTTCAGTGTAAGAGTAGTTGATAATTGGAATTCGCTAAGCGAGGAGGTAGTTAATGCTACCTCAATCCATAGTTTTAAGGACAGGTATGATAAGTATCACTAAGTCTAAAAATGGAACCGATCAGGAGACGGGAAGATACGAGCTTTGGGCTCTTTCCCGTAAACACAATTAGGTAATCACAATTAGGTAATCACACACACACACACACACACACACACACACACACACACACACACACACACACACACACACACAAACACACACACTGTTCCACATGGGAGACTTATTAAGAAGCTGCAATCAATGGCTAGAATAGGTGGAAATGTCTTGGAATGGATAAAAACTTACTTAGAAGGAAGGGAACAGAGGGTTAGAGTAAGACACTCAGTGTCTGAATGGAGAAGAGTTAGTAGTGGAGTCCCACAGGGTTCAGTTTTAGGGCCACTTTTGTTCCTTGTATATGTAAATGACCTACCAGAGTCTGTAAATTCATTCATGAATATGTTTGCAGATGATGCAAAGATTGTGAAGAAAGTAAAAAACGAGAACAATGGTAGAGAACTTCAGGAGGATCTAAATAATCTGCATGAGTGGTCAGAAAAGTGGCTAATGAAATTCAATACCTCAAAATGTAAGGTAATGAGAATGGGTACAAGTGCAAGAAGGCCCAAGCTTGACTACTCGGTGGCTGGAGTACAACTTCAAGAGACAGAAAATGAGAGATCTAGGAGTAAACATACTGGCAGATTTGTCTCCAGAAATACATATAAATGGCGTAGTAAGGGCAGCATATGCATTCTTATCAAATGTAAGGGTAGCCTTCAGGCACATGGACAAGGAAATGTTCAGAAATATTTATGTAACCTATGTGAGGCCAAAACTCGAATATGCAGCCCCCTTTTGGAATCCGCACTTGAAAAAGCACATAGCTAAGCTTGAAAAAGTTCAAAGACATGCCACGAAACTGGTGCCAGAAATACGCAATCTCGGTTATGATGAGAGGCTGAGGGAATTAGACTTGCCATCACTCGAAGCTAGAAGAGTAAGGGGGGATATGGTGACAGTCTTTAAATTCCTTCATGGTTATGATAGAGTGGATAGGGATCGATATTTCGATATGGCTGGCTCTAGAACTAGAGGTCATAGTTTGAAGCTTCGGAAGAAAACTTGTTTGCAGGATGTAAGGAAATACTTTTTCAGTGTAAGAGTAGTTGATAATTGGAATTCGCTAAGCGAGGAGGTAGTTAATGCTACCTCAATCCATAGTTTTAAGGACAGGTATGATAAGTATCACTAAGTCTAAAAATGGAACCGATCAGGAGACGGGAAGATACGAGCTTTGGGCTCTTTCCCGTAAACACAATTAGGTAATCACAATTAGGTAATCACACACACACACACACACACACACACACACACACACACACACACACACACACACACACACACACACACACACACAGGATAAAAGCTATGGTTTTATTCTTTCGTCCTTGCTACATATTCTCGCACATTTCTAATTTTCAGCTCTCTCTCTCTCTCTCTCTCTCTCTCTCTCTCTCTCTCTCTCTCTCTCTCTCTCTCTCTCTCTCTCTCTCTCTCCTCTCTCTCTCTCTCTCTCTCTCTCTCTCTCTCTCTCTCTCTCTCTCTCTCTCTCTCAGGAATGGCAAAGTAGCTTCTAAGTCAAAAAGTTTTTTCTTTTTGTTATATCTTAATTTAACTTTGGTGGCAACATTGTTATAGAAAGTTAGTGCAATTATAGAGCCGGAGAAGCATCATCATACAGGAAAAGAACGCGTTTCATCCCAAGGACGAATCTCTTACTTTATACCTTTATCTGTTCAGAAAGTTTGAGCTAATTAGAAGACTTTCCTAACTTTCTAAATGGCAAGCCACTAACAGGCTTCATAAGCGCAAGAGAAATACAAGACAATTCATTCTATTTAGAGAAATTGAGAATTATGCGGTTTTGAGGCTTCTAACAGACAACAAAAAGAATGATGATACCAGAAAACAAAATAATTTATATTCGTTACTGTAAAATAACAGAGAAAGCCACTCGATCTTATATGGAAGCTTTGAAAATAATTAAAAAAACACTTTTAAAAACCCAAAGATTAGTTCATTACAGTAAAATTACAGATCCTATATGGAAGCTTTGAAAAAAAATAAAAAACGCTACTTTAAAACCCATAGATTAGTTCATTACCTAGTTCTGTATGACCACATCTGTTCAAAACCAAACGGAAGGACCAAAAGGATCTTACCTAGTTTTGTATGACCACATCTGTTCAAGACCAAACAGAAGGACCAAAAGGATCTTACCTAGTTCTGTATGACCACATCTGTTCAAGATCAAACGGAAGGACCAAAGGATCTTACCTAGATCTGTATGACCACATCTGTTCAAGACCGAACAGAAGGACCAAAGGATCTTACCTGAAATGAAAGAAGAGAGATGTTAATTCAGAGTTTAAGGCGTTTAAAGAATAAGCATATTAACAAAATAGGTCAAGTAATACTGTTTGGTTAAGAAAACAACGCCCTCATTCTACCTGAGATATTGTAAGCTGTCTGCCCACAATAGGGGCATCCGAGTGTCCGAGAACCTTGGGCACTTGGAAGACATCCAAACAAATGTTTTTTGTGGTGTTTTGTAAAATTGTAAAATATCTGACCAATAATCAAAACGGCGGCAATAATAATAATAATATTTAACAACAATAGTTAAAGCTGAGAAGAAGAGTGGAGTGATTTTTTTTTATGAGTGTGACACCGAGACAGGCAGAAACTGTCCTCATCAATAAAGGCCCGGGCACGAGAAAATACCAAGACGAAGGAAAAGAAAGAGGTTAAGGACAAGGCAGAGATGAAGTAATGTCAAAGAAAGGAAAATGACAGACAGAAAAAAAACACAGTTAAAAGAGAAAGAGGCAGAGATTCCTTCAAATCGTCATTAGATCTATAGGAAACTGAAATTTATTATTTTTTTGTTGTTGAGCACGTCTCATAATTGGAAATAACCATCTTCTACCTCTCTCCTTATACTCTTCCTTACATCAGAGGTTAAAACACACATAAAATGTATTAAATTTCCTTCTTCATTTTATCTATTTGTCCCGGACCAAAGCTTAGGCCATTAGTTAGCCCATAATTTAAAAGCTAAATCCCTCTCACTAAAAACTAAAGAATTCGTGTTCCTGCAGCTAGTCTATACACAACAATGCTAATCTTTCACTTCCTAGATTTTGCACCTATACCTATATTGAAAGTGGTTAGAACTCTGAAATTCAAAAAAATGTCTGCATTATTATTATTCTCTAAATCGAATGCAAGGATGATTCAGTGTTGTAGATGAAAATAATTAATTCTATTTTATAAAAAGGAAGTTTTCCCGATACTCAAAGAACTAAAAAATCCTAATTAAATCTGCCTTAAATCTCAAAAACTGTCATATTTAACTCATTAGAGATTGGAGCCTCCTGGCTAGTACAGTGGTAATGCGCTGGCCTCGCATTCGCGAGGTCGACGGATCGCGCCTCGTCCAGGCAAGAGAGTTTGAGCTGTTTACTGGAGAGGTTACTGCTGTGGCTGGCACCATAGTGGGGGTTGGGGCCTGTGCCGGTTGGAGACCACCCTATGGGTCCTCCATGACCCATTCCACCCATCCGTGGGTGGAGAATCTAAAACAACATTAGACGATCGATTCCCCAGACAAATATTGAGAAAAAAGAAAATATGTATCAAAACTATCAACTTGTTTAACTTATTTCTAGTCAACTGAAAATTCTAACTTCCTTATATAGATGTAAAACAACATAAAAGTATTCAAGTTATTTGTGACTAACATGTGATCCTTCTCCTTTCATGTAATGCAGCAGTTCTGAGTCCATTTATAATGGGAAGTCGTATATATAAAAAATAAACAAATAAATAAATAATATGCATACACACACTGACACATAAATATGCACGCACTAGCATATACACACATACACATCTTATTATACATAAATATATAAATAAGTATATAAATAGATAAATAAATAAATAAATAAATATATTCGTCAATATAAAGGTATATACAAAACACTATAAAGACATTTCAAAAACATTTACAATTGCATGTTTACCAAAGCCTCCCGAAAGCTTTCATAGCAACAGTAAAATTCCCAAATTCATTTTGTGACTTTTGCATTATCTCGCTAATATATCCTGACAGAGGGAGGACAAGAATGCATAGCAAAAGATAAGAAGATATAAGGGAATGTAATAAGTGAGAAGAAAAGAGGGTTAGCCATAGTTGGAATGGGAACCCAACTGTCTTCAGGAATAGCAGACCAGCTTATTTGAGACTCCGGACATTATTAAGTGTCAAAACAGTTCCTGTTATAC
>JAXCGZ010008797.1:5000-17500 GCA_037179515.1 Halocaridina rubra
TCTAATTTTCGTTGTTTATTGATTCCTTGACAAACATTAATTATTATATTTTGGTTAACTAATAAAAAGCTATTTAATAAATCTAATAATGTATTTACTAAATTTAATAAAGTTAATACATTTCAATTATTTATCAATGAAAATTTAAAATAATTAGTTAAACTGACATCACATTTACTCAGTATATATTATGATGACTATTTTCACAATAATAACATTTAAATGGATTTAGAAATACCTTTTAAGAATATCATTGAAAACCTGGAGCTAAAGCACTTCTTACAGTAAAAGATATCTACACCACAATTTTCATTACTTAAATGAAAAGCTACAAGGCTGAGATTAAAAAAAAAGGTGTAAAGCTATGCTGTTAAGGCGATTGGTCGTCTTTGTTCTGTCTATATCTGAAGGCTACAATTCTGTTTAAGGGGCTGCCATGACGGTTTCCAGGAGGAAACTGAGAGAGAGAATGTGCCAGTCTCGTTGTTACTTCTAATTTAAACGACTAATGCGACACTCAGAGGAACTGAGAAGTTGTATTGCTGACCCTTTCCTCCCGCCCAAAGTTGCAGAAAAAAAAAAGATCTCTAGTAAGAGAGAAAGTAAAAATGAAAAGTGGGAGGCAGGATACTCAACTTCTGACCTCGATGGAACCCAGTTATAACCTTTATTTGTTTATTAGTAGATGCTGTTGGCCTCAAGACAATAAAGGGATCCGATTGCTAGAAGCCAGTTATCTGGAAATCAAATGATACAGATTATTGCTTCCAGGCTTTTGTAAGAGAGATCCAATCATCTCACACGAACTCAATCCCCAGATGTATATAAGATACATAGAAGACTCGTTCTTCCACATCAAGGACGATACTCAACTGCAGAAACAAACTGAAACCTTTGAAGAAACTACTTTCTTAAGATTTACTTAAGAAACACAAACTGATCATAAAGAAACTTTCCTGGACATTACATTCACTAGGAACAATAGAATAGTGAAATGTTTGTCAACATAAAAGCTACTAACAATGGAGAGAGAAGGGGTGTTAGAATCAATATCTTTGCCAGGAATTGCTAACATGTCAAATATTGATGTTAAAATCCTTCTTTCTAAATTAAATTCAGCAGCTTCTTATTCGCGCTATACATTCAGTCTAACAACATTAGCATTCCTTCGCCATTTCATGACTTCACTTTTACCAATATTCACCATTAATATTTTCAAACCCTAGCAAACTTTGTCACATAATGATGCACTACATTCAGTAACAACCAATATTGCTTTGTCACCTGCGAATAGCAATCGATTCTCTTTCCACAAACTTCCATACTCACTTACTTGTTGTGAGCGTCTGTCTAACACCCTTTCTTTAACTTCCCTCACCATTTCATCCATATACACATTAAGCAATCATGGCGACAAAACACAACCATGACGTACCCCAACATTCACCTCAAACCTTTCTCTCAAACCATTCCCGACTAGCACACATGTTCTACTATTCATGTAAACACTCTTTCACTAATACCGGACAATCGCAATATACTCTCAACTCCGCTCTATCAACAGTGTCATGCTCTTTCTCTAAAGCGATGAAAGTCAAAACATTGTCGTTACTTTTCTTTAACAATTTCTCACACACTTTTCTTACAACAAACATCTGATCCACACATTCCCATCCTCTCCTAATCCACAATTTCTTCCTCTGGCAATCTCTCAATACCTCTTTAATTTTGTTCAGTTAAAACTCTTGCATATACCTTACCAGCTACACTCTACAAATTAATTCTTTGAAATCACACATATACAAACACATACACACACTTATATATACATACATACATACATACATATATACATACATAAATTTTTTTTAAGAGTGTGACACAGGGACAGGCAGAAACTGTCCTCATCAATAAAGGCCCGGGCACGAGAAAATACCAAGACGAAGGAAAAGAAAAAGGTTAAGGGCAAGGCAGAGATGAGGTAATGTCACACAAAGGAAAACGACAGACAGAAAAAAACAGTCAAAGTACAGAGGACCCAGAGATATGGAGGACTGGGCTCTGAGATGATGATAGATCTGCTTTTTGAAGGATGAAAGGTCATAAGAGTTAGGAAAGACAGAAGGAGGAAGAGAGTTCCAGAGTTTGGAAGTAGATGGGAAAAAGCAGTCGCTGCCCCGACCAATCTGCGAGCTACAAATTTCCACACAGTACCTGTGAGATGAGGCTGCTTGGAGAGTGTTATGCGGCCTCGGCAGTGAAGGAGGGATGCAACTCGCGAACTCATCACAGCAGCGATGGAAGTAGTAGCAATATAAAAGCGAAAGGGAAGATACCTTACAGCGAAGAGAGAGAGAGAATCCAGGTTAGCAGTAAGAGAAGGATCATTAATGAGTCTGACTGGCTTAGATTCAACCCTATCAAGAAGATAAGTAAAGGAAGAAGCACCCCAGATGTGTGAGCAGTATTTTAAACAGGGGCAGATAATACCTTTGTAAATTTTAAGTAACTGCAATGAGGAAAAGTAATGACGAAAAGGAAACAAAACCCCGAATTTTTTGGATGAAGATTTAGAAATTTGGATTATGTGATTCCTCCAAGACAAGTTAGAGGCTATAAGATTCCTAATATATTGATAGAGTTAAGAGGGTAAATTTCATTAGTTTCGAAGACAATGGGGTTATCAGGAGGAGAAGAAGATATAGAGATAGCCAGAAACTGTGTCTTGGAGGCATTGAATTTAACTAAATTTTGAGTGCCCCATTCAGATACTATCTGCAAATCGGAGTTAAGAGTAGAAGAAAGAGTGATACGAGATTGATTACGAGTAACAGATGAAGGTTGTGAAGAAAAGGCAGAGGAAAAGTGAAGGGTAGAATCATCGGCAAAGGCATGAAGAAGAGAGGAAGATGGGGATTGTAGAAGATCATTGATGAAGAGAAGGAAGAGAGTAGGTGAAAGAACAGAGCCCTGTGGAACACCACTGGTAACAGAGAAAGGGTTAGATGTCGCGCCATCAACAACCACAGATATTGAATGGTCAGTAAGAAAACTGGAAATTAGAGAACAAAAAGAAGGGGTAAAGCCATAGGCAGGGAGTTTGGCCAACAGAGCCTTGTGCCAGACTCTGTCAAAAGCCTTAGAGATATCAAGGGCGACGACAAAGGATTCCCCATAGTTCCTCAGAGAAGATGGCCATACATGAGTAAGATAGGCCAGGAGATCACCAGTGGATCTTGCCTTGCGGAAGCCGTACTGGTGATCGGAGATAAGAGAATTAGATTAAAGGCGTTTCAAGAAGTGAGCATTGAGCAATGTTTCGAAAACTTTAGCAATAGAGGAGGTTAGAGCAATAGGTCGGTAGTTAGAGGGAATAGAGCGGTCACCCTTCTTAGGAACTGGTTGAACTAGAGCATGCCTCCAAGATGAAGGATAGATACTGGTTGACAGAATGAGGTGAAAAAGACGGCAAAGCATGGGAGCCAGTTCATCTGCAAACTCCTTAAGGAACCTTGCAGGGATACCATCGGGACAAGATGCCTTGTTCATCTTTAGCGAGCAGAGAACCTTATGAACTTTGCGTGAAGAAAGGATAAGGGAGGGCATAGGGTTAGAGAGGGGAACAGACTGAGGAACAGGTGTGCTGGAATCGTTGATAGAATAGTTGGCAGAAAAATGAGAGCCAAAGAGAGTGGCTTTGTCAGTGGGAGAGCAAGCTATAGAACCATCGGAACGAATGGGAGGGGGAAAGCTTGAGTTACAGAAGTTTTTGGAGAGGTTTCTGGCTAAGGACCAGAAGCATTTGTCAGTGGGAGAAGAGCTAATTTCATCAACTTTCCTTCTTATAAAGGAAGCCTTAGACCTTCGAATCTGAGCTGTACAGCGATTCCTAGCTATAATAAAAGCAGAGCGAGTTAAATTGGAAGGAGAGGCTTGGTAAGATCTGTGAGCCTGATTCCTAGCCTGAATAGCCATGGAGCAGGCACGGTCAAACCAAGGTTTAGGGGGAGAGAAAGTTTTGTAGAAGAGGGGATATACGCCTCTATTCCAGCGGTCATGATCTCGGCAACATTTAGAGCTACCTGATCAGGGTTGCAGGACCGAAAGCAGTAGTCATCCCATGGGAAGTCAAAGAGAAAGTTACGCAAATTTTCATGTTGGGTTCGCTCGAAGTGCCAAAGGCGGCGCTGAGTAGGAGGGATTGGTGGTGGGGGAGCGAAAATGGAAGAGACAGAGATCATAGAGTGGTCAGATTTACCAAGAGGAGAAAGCACAGAATAAGAGTAGTTTGAAGGGTTAGATGTAAAAAATAGGTCAAGAGTGTTTGCAGCATGTTCGTGACGATCAGGAACGCGAGTAGGATGTTTGATAATTTGCTCCAGATCGTGAGTAATAGAGAAAGCAAGGGCCTCGCTTCCTCCCTCATCAGTGTGAGAAGAATGAAGCCACTCACTATGGTGTACACTGAAGTCTCCAATGTAGAGAACTTCGGCATGTGGGTGAGAAGATAGCGAGGAGTCATGGCACGAGGAGAGATATTCAAAGAAAGACACAAACTCTGTGGAGTTTGGAGAACAATAGCAGAAGCAAAGGATGAGAGTGGTAGTGGAGAGATAGACTTTTAGCCAGAGAACATCAAAGTGAGGAGATTCAAGGTCCATGAGCCTCACAGTATGAGTGTCAGTGTTGCAGTATGCACAGACCCCACCTTTGGAACGAAAACGAGTATACAGATTATAGTGAGAGATTTGGAATGGGTCAGTGGAAGCATGTATAGACAACTGGGTTTCAGATAAGAGGAGGAGGTTAGGGATGAAAGTGCCCAAGTGCTGTTCCACAGACGAAAGATTAGAGTTCAGCCCACGAATGTTTGAATAGTGAAGAGTGAATGATGCAGGTCTATTGGGAGGTGCAAGGTTAAGAGCAGAACCATTACTACCACCAGGCGTGTCTACCCTCAAGCCAATGGTGGAGTCAACACGATCCCCGGAGATTCTTTGCACCCCACTATGCCGGGTACTGGGGGCCATTAGTTGTGAACCTTCCATAAATGATAACAAATGTGAGGAAAAGGAAAGTAAAAGAGACAGATGTGCAGAATGCTGTGACTTGTCAAATGTAGTGGAATAGCAAGAGATGTGTAATGAATATGCCAGAATATTCAGTGTAGATGTAGGCATGAGGAAAGAACCGTCTTGAAGGAAGACTCAACCTGGAACTGTCTGGACCAGTCCTAGTTGCATCCTAATACCTTCAGTCGTAGTCTTTCAACGGGCGGCTGGTGCCATGTCCAACTTACTAATATACATACATACATACATGCATACATACATACATACATACATACATACATACATACATACATACATACATACATACATACATACATACATACATACATACATACATACATACATACATACATACAAACATACATACATACATACATACATACATACATACATACATACATTTGGCAGTAAAAGAGGCTGTAAAGGTGGTGGCACTGGAAAACATACAAACAGTTGACTATAAAGAGACAGTAATCGAAAAAATGAAAGACGTTGTGATGGAAAGGGCAAACCCACTCATCAGACAGGCACTTGATAAGGAGAAGACAGTGGTAATCTCAGGCATAAGTGAATCCCAGGAGCCAACATGGCAGGGGAGACTTGAAGAAAATAAAGCTAAGGTTGTAGACCTGATAAGAAAGCTTGGAGTAGCATGTGGTCCTGAGGATATTGTAAACATACACCAACTAGGTAAATATTCGAGGGAAGGAAAGCCGAGACCAACAAAAGTAACCTTTGAGAGAGGGGAAACATGTAGGGAAATATTTTTGAGAAAAAAAAGTCTAAAAGACCTTCAAGAATGCAAAGGAGTGTTCATTAGACGATACAGAACACAGGAAGAGATGGGAAAGATAAAAAACTTGTTGCAAGAGGCAAGAAGGTTAAATGATGAGAGAAATGAAGAAGAGAAGAAAAATTTTCGTTACAGAATACTTCCAGACAAAGGGGAGATAAAGAAGATAATGACAGAAGATCAGGGGATGGGGCCTCATTAAGATTGTTATACACAAATGCTGATGGATTAGCTGGTAAGGCAGTAGAATTAAAAGATAGGATTCACAACAGTAAGGCAGATATAGTAGCAATTACAGAGACTAAGTTGAGTGAGGACATAAACAGTGTCACAGTTTTTCCTAAGGGCTTCAGAATACTAAGGGTTGAAAGATCTGAGAGGACTGGTGGAGGGATAGCACTGCTCATAAGTGAGAGGATTCAAGTTGAAGAAATAAACTTGGCTATAGAAAGTGAGTTCAGGGAATTTCTTGTTGCTCGCATAAATACTGGATCAGAGAGCATTATAATAACTGTTGTATACAACCCACCAAGGAACCAAAATAGGCTTGAAATTTATGAGGAAAGTCATATAGGTACTATTGAAGTCATAAACACAGTTGTTAACATGGCACGGGAGAAAAAATGTAGGATTTTGATTATGGGAGACTTTAATCATAAAGAGATAGATTGGATAAATCTTGACCCACACAGTGGTGAGGACTCATTTGGGGCAAGATTCCTAGATTGCGTACAAGGGAATTTCCTACACCAACATGTAATGGAACCAACAAGAGCCAGGGGTGGGGATGAGCCATCACTACTTGATCTAGTGTTCACAGATAATGTGTTGGATATTGAAAATATTGAGTATGAACCACCAATTGGAAAGAGTGACCACTGTGTGTTGTTGATGGAGTATATCATTGAAGACATTCTTCCTGAGGGTAGAGGCACTGAGGACATGAGGAGGAACTATCCGAAAGGAGATTACATCAAAATGAATGAGCTTTTTGCAGTTATTGACTGGAGAACCTTATTTTACAACAAATCTGTACAAGAAATGTATGACATCTTTTGTGAGAAATATGGGAAGATAGTAGATTGCTGCATACCTGTCACCAAAGTAGGTGTAATTCATGCCAGAGAGAAATGGTTCGATAATGGGTGTAAAAGAGCTAAGGAGTGGAGAGACAAATGCTGGAAAAGGTATAGGAGGAGAAAAAACATAAATGCCTGGCAAACCTACAAAAGAGCAAGAAATGACTACCTAAGTAAAAGGAGAGAGGCAGAGAGAGATTATGAGAGGGACATCACCAGGAAGGCTAAAGAAAATCCCAAGCTTTTCCACAGCTTTATCAGAGGAAAACTGAAGGTAAAAGAATAGGTTTTAAGGCTAAAGAGAGCGGATGGAAGCATCACTGAGACGGACGAAGAGATCTGCAAAGAATTGAACAAGGAGTTTCAGTCAGTATTTACAGTAGAAAATACCCCACCCCCTCAGATTGCAGTGATAGAAGCTCAAGGGCCGGTATTAGAGAACATCAACCTTACAGCCACAGAGGTATGCAAAGCGCTGATGGATTTAGATGTTCATAAAGCTACAGGTCCTGATGACATATCCCCTCATGTGCTTAGAAAATGCGCAAACACAATATCAGTGGCACTAAGTATCATATTTAAGGAGTCACTGGAGTCGGGGGAGATTCCAAGATGCTGGAAACAAGCAAATGTGATACCTATCTTCAAAAAGGGAAGGAGGGATACGGCTCCGAACTATAGACCAGTTTCCTTGACCAGCATAGTTTGCAAACTTATGGAGAAACTACTAAGGAAACATATCTCTCTTCACTTGGAATCCTTCAACTTTTTGTCAGTGAGGCAACATGGCTTCAGAGAAGGAAGATCAACAGTAACAAACTTATTAGAATTTTATGATGAGGTAAGCCAAATCTTACAGGAAAGAGAGGGCTGGGCAGATTGCATATTCCTAGACTTCCAGAAAGGTTTGACACTGTTCCACATGGGAGACTTATTAGGAAGCTGCAATCAATGGCTAGAATAGGTGGAAATGTCTTGGAATGGATAAAAACTTACTTAGAAGGAAGGGAACAGAGGGTTAGAGTAAGACACTCAGTGTCTGAATGGAGAAGAGTTAGTAGTGGAGTTCCACAGAGTTCAGTTTTAGGGCCACTTTTGTTCCTTGTATATGTAAATGACCTACCAGAGTCTGTAAATTCATTCATGAATATGTTTGCAGATGATGTAAAGATTGTGAAGAAAGTAAAAAACGAGAACAATGGTAGAGAACTTCAGGAGGATCTAAATAATCTGCATGAGTGGTCAGAAAAGTGGCTAATGAAATTCAATACCTCAAAATGTAAGGTAATGAGAATGGGTACAAGTGCAAGAAGGCCCAAGCTTGACTACTCGGTGGCTGGAGTACAACTTCAAGAGACAGAAAATGAGAGAGATCTAGGAGTAAACATACTGGCAGATTTGTCTCCAGAAATACATATAAATGGCGTAGTAAGGGCAGCATATGCATTCTTATCAAATGTAAGGGTAGCCTTCAGGCACATGGACAAGGAAATGTTCAGAAATATTTATGTAACCTATGTGAGGCCAAAACTCGAATATGCAGCCCCCTTTTGGAATCCGCACTTGAAAAAGCACATAGCTAAGCTTGAAAAAGTTCAAAGACATGCCACGAAACTGGTGCCAGAAATATGCAATCTCGGTTATGATGAGAGGCTGAGGGAATTAGACTTGCCATCACTCGAAGCTAGAAGAGTAAGGGGGGATATGGTGACAGTCTTTAAATTCCTTCATGGTTATGATAGAGTGGATAGGGATCGATATTTCGATATGGCAGGTTCTAGAACTAGAGGTCATAGTTTGAAGCTTCGTAAGAAAACTTGTTTGCAGGATGTAAGGAAATACTTTTTCAGTGTAAGAGTAGTTGATAATTGGAATTCGCTAAGCGAGGAGGTAGTTAATGCTATCTCAATCCATAGTTTTAAGGACAGGTGCGATAAGTATCACTAAGTCTAAAAATGGAACCGATCAGGAGACGGGAAGATACGAGCTTTGGGCTCTTTCCCGTAAACACAATTAGGTAATCACAATTAGGTAATCACATACATACATACATACATACATACATACATACATACATACATACATACATACATACATACATACATACATACATACATACATTCATTCATATGCAGAGAACCAATTCATTTGAGAGAGAAAATCATATCTTCAGTAATCACAGTGTCACGATATAACGCAATAAAACACGGCAGTAACATAACTATTTAACAATGAGTAATAACATGCATATCATAACAAAAATGATAAGTATGTCGCACGCAAATAGCCCATATGTACAAAAATATTTTTTTTTACAATTTACATAGCTTTAGTACTTCTATACCTATAAGACTTAATAAATGCTCTAAGGGTTCTTTTTCTCTTTATTTGCAAGTGAATCTAAAGTTTATTGTAATATGGAAGATAAGGACTGTGATATTTATATTCATCGATTTATTTTTCCTAAACTTATCTAAGTACAGCACACAATGTTTGTACACTTAGCTTGCTGTTTTCATTGGTGTGTTTTCCGATGTACATCGTCCATGATTATTCATATTTTCTGTATATTAGAGAGTCATTATTCAAAATCATTAACTTAGAAGTTCATATATATATATATATATATATATATATATATATATATATATATATATATATATATATATATATATATATATATATATATATATATATATATATATATATATATATATATATATATATGCATATGAATAATCATTAAAGATACGAGATAAAACAGGCATTTTTATATCCAAAAGAGTTTAGCAAAATCCATGACAAGGTTCTTTATTTACTTCAACTTAAGCACCAAATAACAAGCATTATTATCTTTCGTGCAATAATGGAGAGAGAGAGAGAGAGAGAGAGAGAGAGAGAGAGAGAGAGAGAGAGAGAGAGAGAGAGAGAGAGAGAGAGAGAGAGAGAGAGAGAGAGAGAGAGAGAGAGAGAGAGAGAGTGAGTGTGCTGAAATGATACTAGACAATATAGTAATTATTTCGCATTCAAGCCACACAGTGCTCAGTATGTATAAGTTAAAACATAGACATAAGTTACTTTATTCAGTATGTCTACATTTCAATTCGTATTTAAGTAACACAAACAAAGCACAGTCATTTGAAATATCACAGTAAAAGTTAAAGATATCCAGGGTAAAAAAACAGAAAAAAGTTATATACCTCGAAATCGTGTGTAAAAAACAAGTTCATTTATAAGTAACACAATCAAAGCAGAATCGTTTGAAATATAACAGTAAAAGGTAAAATAATCCAAGGTAAAAAAAGAGAAAGAAAAGTTAAATACCTCAAAATCGTGTGTAAAAAACAAGTTCATTTATAAGTAACACAATCAAAGCAGAATCGTTTGAAATATAACAGTAAAAGGTAAAGTAATCCAAGGTAAAAAAAGAGAAAGAAAAGTTAACTACCTCAAAGTCGTGTGTAAAAAAACGAGTACATTTTCAGTAATACAAACAAAGCACTATCACTTTAAATATCACACTTAAAGGTAAAGTAATCCAGAGAAAAAAAAGAGAAAAAAGTTAAATACCTCAAAATCATGTGTAAAGAAAAAAAAAAGAGTTCATTTTTAAGTAACACAAACAAAGCTCGATCATTTGAAATATCACAGTAAAAGGTAAAGTAATCTAGGGTAAAAAAGGAGAAATAAGTTAAATACCTCAAGATCATGTGTAAAAAACTAGTTCATTTTTTAGTAATACAAACAAAGCACAGTCATTTGAAATATCACAGTAAGAAGCAAAGTAATTCATGGTAAAAAAAAAAAGAGAAAAAAAAGCTCAAAATCGTGTGTAAAAAACGAGCTCATTTTTAAGTAACACAAACAAAGCACAATCGTGTGAAATATCACAGTCAAAGGTAAAGTAATCCAGGGTAAAATAAAGATAAAAGCAAGTTAAATACCTCAAAATTGTGAGTAAAAAAACGAGTTAATTTTTAAGTATCGCAAGCAAAGCTCAATCATTTGAAATATCACAGTGAAAAGCAAAGTTATTCAAGGGAAAAAAAGTGGGACAAAAGCAAAATACCTCAAAATGTGTGTAAAACAACTAGTTCATTTTTAAGTTACCCATAAAAAGCACAACCATTAGAAATATCACGGTAAAAGGTTAAGTAATCCGAGGTAAAAAAAGAGAAAAAAGCTAAAAACCTCAAAATGTGTGTGTAAAAACACGAGTTAATTTTTAAGTAACACAAACAAAGCACAATCGCTTGAAATATCACAGCAAAAGGTAAAGTACTTCGAGGTAAAACAAAGAGAAAAAAGTTAACTACCTCAAAATGTGTGTGGAGAAAAACGAGTTCATTTTTAAGTAACCCATAAAAAGCACAACCATTTGAAATATCACAGTAAGAAGCAAAGTAATTCAAGGTAAAACAAGAGAGAAAGAAGTTATATACCTCAAAATCATATGTAAAAATACTAGTTATTTTTTAAGTAACACAAACAAAGTTCAATCATTAGAAATATCACAGCAAAAGGTAAAGTAATCCGAAGTAAACAAGAAACAAAAACGAAAATACCTCAAAATCGTCTGTAAAAAAAAAATGGTGTTTGACTATTTGTAAGTAGCACAAACAAAGCACAATCATTTGAAATATCGCAGTAAGAAGCAAAGTAATTCAAGGTAAAACATGAGAGCAGAAAAAAAAAATACCTCAAAATCGTGTTTAAAAATAAAGAACGAGGTGTTTTGACTATCTCATTACCTGGTTCACTTTGCCTCATTAATCTACGTCATCTGCCACATCCTGACTATTCACTATTCAACACAGGAAGTCATTATCGTTTAACTACTCTATGAATGGACCAATTAATTCCCTCGAAAGGCGGATGACTTGCATTTATACCTATGTATGGCTTTGTATGAATACATGTGCGGTAATCAAATATATATAATTTCGGGGGTGAAAGCTTTGATATATCGCCTCGAATGAGTGGTTTTATTTCTGTGTTTATATATTAATTTATATATTTGATTTTTCATTGCTTCACCTATCATGAAAATATCATGTATTTATAACTGTTTTGGATTAATAATAATAATAATAATAATAATAATAATAATAATAATAATAATAATAATAATAATAATAATAATAATAATAATAATAATAATAATAATAATAATAATAAACACGCAAAAGTTGTACAAGACCTTAAATTCACCGCTTTTAGCATCTCTCCAAAAGACTGTAAAACACTTTTACGAGGTGGCGAGTCACAATGGGGTCTTTAATGACCCTCGACAGCTATGGTTGTGGTCAAAAACCAATGAATGTGAGAAATGTGGCCCACCCAGGCATTGTTGTCGCCTGTTTCACCTGATTCACAGGTGTGGCAAATATTTCCGTGACCTTGACAATAAGTATTCTATGTTAGGTGTATACATAACGCAGAAAAAATTTAATATATCTTTTTTTTTATGAGTGTGACACCGGGATAGGCATGAAAATTGCCCTTTTCAGGCCCAGGCACGAAGAAAACATTAAAACGAAGAAAAAGTAGAATGTC
>JAXCGZ010008797.1:20000-22227 GCA_037179515.1 Halocaridina rubra
GACGTAAAAACCGGAACCGCCGTTAGTTAGCATATGCCTACTGGATTTGTTGTTGATACAGGGCGCTTTAATAATATTAAAGATAGATATAGTAATGATACTAATACTATTAATAATAATAATAATAATTGCTAATAATAATAATAATAATAATAATATTAATAATTTTAATAATGATAGAATATTCGGTGTTGATATAAGCATACGATAAGACGATTAATGAAAAAAAAAAATATATTACAATTATAGGAGACAGAGAGCAAATTCATTATTTGTAATTGTATGTAAGAACAACTTTTTATTTGTCGTCCCTCTAACAATGGTCTTTGTACATAAATGACCCCAACATCTTGTTTGTGTTTGATGACAAAGAAATGAAATATAAAAGGATATCGACCTAAGCGACCCCACTGTCAACACAGTTATTAACTAATAACAATAACGAAAATTGTCAATGGCATTAAAAGTATTTCTTCATCAATTTACAAATGTGATTGTGGCCGAGTATTTGGTAACAATGACGACAACTTTCGTTAGCTATGAAACTAATATGATTTTTGCTACAAGATCTTAAAAATCCAACGCAAATGATAATTACAGTGACATATAATTATTTATCAATTGTTTACTTCTCTACTAATTTCCTAATTGATATATTAAAAGGTTTGGTTATATGTGACTATAACAAATACATTTAATAATAATTTTATCCATATCAAGTCTCTCTTTCAGCTCTAATTTCTCGAATCAAGATTTGCATATAAAAAATGGCCCACTTTGGTAGAACACGCAAGTTTAAGATAAATATTCCTACCCTATTATGTACTCTAAAGCAATTTAATTACCTTATTATTTGTTTTCCTAATGAACAAATTGGAGGAAGAGAAGAATACCACCTCCTTTTTTCCCTACATGTTGTAAAAGTCGACAAAATGGAATGGAAAGTAGGGGATGGGTGGCTGAGATTTCCACTTATGTACTTTTCTTCTACCAAGAGTCCAGGATATACAAAGGGGTTCTGGTAGGATACTACCAATCAGATACCTATTAAATTAACTGGGTTCATAGAATATTGTGTATGTAGCTATATGATAGATGGGCTAAGAATACTTCCTCTTGTTCCCTTGCTTGTCATAAAAGTCGATTAAATGGGACGATGCGAAGGAACTGTGAATCCCCTTCCCTGTATTTTCCTCCCATAAAAAGTCGATGTACTTTCTTTGACTCAGCCACCCCCCTCATAAGGGGGAATATGGCATTGGTATATTGATGGAACATATGGTTTAGAGTGAGCTTGTTTTCTGGATGAAGTAAATGTACTTTGGTTACATCACTTTATTTTAAGAAGAATGAGGGTCTTTGTATAGAAAGAGTATATAGAATGAAGGTGTGGCTTGCATGTGACCTGAAAATGGATGCATTTTATGATCCTCAGCAGCTTAAAGAGCAATAAGACAACCTCTTCACGAATTATGACTGCTCAACTATAAAAGAATTCCCTGACCGCAGTTAAAGTTTTACTGTGCCTTTGGTGACTGCTTGGCCTAGATATATATATATATATATATATATATATATATATATATATATATATTATATATATATATATATATATATATATATATATATAAGATATATATATATATATCTATATATATATATATATATATATATATATAGATATATATATATATATATATATATATATATATATACATAATATATATATATATATATATATATATATATATATATATATATATATATATATATATATATATATATATATATATCTATATATATATACATATATATATATATATATATATATATATATATATATATATACATATACATATATATATATATATATATATATATATATATATATATAGATATATATATAGAGAGAGAGAGAGAGAGAGATAAGAGAGAGAGAGAGAGAGAGAGAGAGAGAGAGAGAGAGAGAGAGAGAGAGAGAGAGAGAGAGAGAGAGAGAGAGAGAGAGAGTGAGAGAGAGAGAGAGAGAGAGAGAGAGAGAGAGAAATACCTTTTTGAAATACATTTTTTTTTATTTCAAGTTTCCTTGATATATATACCATACTTCAAATTTTACTGATATAAATATAAGTAAATTCAAATATAATTATGCAGTTGGAAGCAACCAAATAAAAGAGACAATACACAATGAACAAACGGAAGTTAAGTTGAAAAAGTACTAATGATG
>JAXCGZ010008798.1:0-17500 GCA_037179515.1 Halocaridina rubra
GGATGACACAAGCAGGGTAAAAAGGGGGAAATGTGGCAATTCTTTATCCCCTAGTAGCTAAGAGGAGTAGTTGAACTATGTGAGGATTGTGGTGAATACGTGTATCTTGGCTTGGCCACCTCCATTATAAGGGGGAATGAGGCCATGTATATGTCTATATGTCTTGATATTTTTATGTCTTTTTGGAATCTTTATTTGTAATGGCCATACTGATGTGGGTGCGCCGCTTTTCACTCGATTGGCGAATCAAGGCCATTTGGGTCTGGTCAGTACTTGGATGGGTGTTCAACCGGGGAATGCCAATTTCGGGAGGTGACGGACCCATCTTCGAGAAGCGGCAGGGCATTAGAAAGGGCATCCAGCCTCAATTCCCCAGCCTCAATCCGTCTGTGCCTACCCCTAAATGGGGACTAATTGCCTGAACAAAAACGTAAAAATAGAAAAACTTATAATGGTCATCCTCATATCTTTATAATTTATTTTGGCCAGTAAATATTAGTGCTTTTTCTTGTAGATATTTTATGTAAATTTTACTTATGTATCTTGTTTTTGAAAGAAATAGTTTGTTAAGGTTATTGAGATGCGCAAATTGTGCTGGAGATATTAGAAAAATGTAGATTAAGCTACCAAGACTTTTTATAATGATTATATAGAGTATATTCTTCTTTAGTCTTGTTCCAGTGATTATGTTTTCATTAAATTATTTTTTGGGTAATTTTTATTATGTATATTTAGACAGTAAAAAATTTGATATAATTCCAACGAAGATCCTCAATTGATTCAAGTCCTGGAGATTCGTATTATATCTTGTTTCAGAGAGTGTATTTACAAATAATTTCCTCAGTAAGCTCAAACAGAAATATTTTTATTTTTATATACAATACATAGTACTTTCTTCAGCTAGAATCAACAGATTGCTTTAAACTAAAGACAGAAATTTAAAAAGATATAACTTGACTCTCTCCCTTTCATGTCTCTAATTGTAATCAGTAACTGTGGGTCATAATTGTTAGTGCCATTTATGGTGAACAAGATTTAGCCAGTCATCGTCAGATTTCTTGGCTTCTCCTGTCAGGGTCGCCACAACAGATCATTCATCTCCCAATTGCCCTATCTACTTCATCCTCCTCTGTCACTCCAAACACCCTCATGTCCTCCCTCTCTACACTCCTAAATCTCCATGTTAGATCTGGCCATTGCTTAATTTGAAAAGTAAGCCACAGATTTTCCTAGTTTACCTTGATCTTTTCATAGTATTGCTGCTCACTAATGTATGTCAAGGTATGCTGTAATAACTTTATGCATATTTTCCTAAATATATTTTATTGTTGTTGTTACCTAAGCTGCCTGGCCCAATATCCCCGAGACCCCAAGAGAGGCATATTGCTGAGCCCGTCAGTATACCATGTTGTTGTTGTTGTCCTTTTTGGTTGTAAGCAGTACAGCCTTCCGAAATGTGCTTGATTTTACGAGATGATGTGTTATATCCTGGACGGACATTGTGTACAGAATTGTCCAGCCTTTTCTGATAGCTAAGAAAGGCTAGGTTGTGCTCATTTCTCATCCAGTCATTGTGGCTAAGGAGAAAGAAAGTCCCTCTTGCATTCAGTGCAAAAGAACAATAATCCCATCCCTCTGAACAACAGGCAGAGGATGCAGTGATTGACTGGGAATGAAGATGCTCTGCTTTCCTTCCCTTTTTTTCATTGTGGCTACACAGCCGCTGTGGTCTGCATACGGGGAACACGGTCGTGGACATCATTCTCCCCGACCAATGGAGTGTAATTTTAATTTAATCACACAGAGCATATGGAGTGTGGTATTCCTCTTCCCCATCAACAAGGACATTTCTAATAGTGCCCTCTGTGAATTTTAACACTGAGCTAAAACGAGATAAAATTTGTTCCTGAATGAACAAACTTATTTATTTTTGGATTTTGATTACTGTATTGCTTTAATTTTGCTCAGAATTTTACTGTTATAAAGCCATGCCTTATGCAGCTGTTTCTTTTCTAGGCTTCAAATGCATTCCTTGCGCAGCGTGTATCGAGCATCAACGCAGTTTCTGCGATATGTGAGGCAACGGGAGCCGATGTAACGGAAGTCGCTGCGGCTGTAGGTCTCGATTCCCGTATTGGTTCCAAATTCCTTCAGGCATCTGTAGGTATGTTGATATATATATATATTATATATATATATATATATATATATATATATATATATATATAATATATATATATATATATTATATATATATATATATATAATATATATATATATATATATATATATATATATTATATATATATATATATATATATATATATATATATATATATATAATATATATATATTAATATATTATATATATATATATTATATATATATATATATAATATATATATATATATATATATATATATATATATATATATATATATATTATATTATATATATATATAATATTATATATATATATATATATATATATATATTATATATATATAATATATATATATATATTATATATATATATATATATATATATATATATAATATATATATATATATATATATATATATATATATATATATATATATATAATTAATATATATATATATATATATATATATATATATATATATATTATATATATATATATATATATATATATATTATATATATATATTTTATATATATATATATATATATATATATATATATATATATATATATATATATACAGTATATAGATAGCTTATGATGTTCATAATGCATTATTTTCCCGCACAAAGCATGTTGAACATCAAGGGAAATGAACTTCACATTGCAGGTTTCATGTTCATACCATCACACCGACTTAGCTACTCCAACCAGTTGCAGTAACCCTTCCCCTGCGAACTGTCAGTAATATTAATTACACCTCAGTGCGGGTGTGGCTGCCACACCTCAGAAAAAAAATGTTGTACCTCTTCCCTCAACATCTAACTGACTACTGACTCCTATAGGTACCTCTCAACTGGTTAAAATATTGACTCTATGTATGGCGTCATGACAACAAATGCCAGATATCAATTTCCTCTTCACTTCCACTAAAGGGCATGGCAGACATTTTGATTGATTAGTTTGGCAAATACGTCATTCCCACATGTAGTGATATATTTCCAGCAGATGTCTGAGTTGCAAGTAAATGCTTAATAGTGACACTTAGCAATAGGAAATGTAGATATACTGTAGTTAGTATCTAAAAACTTCTCTTAAATTTGTTTTTCAGGTTTTGGTGGTAGTTGTTTCCAAAAGGATCTTTTGAATCTGGTCTATATTGCCGAGTGTCTAAATTTACCGCAAGTTGCCAAGTACTGGCAACAAGTGACAGATATGAATGAATATCAGAGAACTAGGTATTTAAGCGCTGCTCTTTTTTATATTATGAATGTGACACCAGAACGGGCAAAGAAAATTGCCCTCATCAGGCATGGGCATCAAGAAACATAATGAAAAGAGAAATAGAGATGGGAGTATTGAGACTTGTCAGATGTGAAGGGATGATAAGAGATACATAGTGAATATGCCAGAATATTCCATGTAGATGTAAGCCCAGGTAGAGAATGAAAGTAAAGTACTGATTATTTGTACTGCTGTATGTTACTAATGCTTATTGAAACTTCTCAGTAATGCTTAAAAATTCTTTCCATTCATTTCAAAGTTAACTTGCAATAATTTGGGTATAATTTATTGGCCATTTTGTCTATTACATTTGAAGTATAAGCATAGGTATTATTTTGCAAAATTGATTGCTTTTTGGATCTTGTAAAGAAAACTTAACCCAAGGGTGTTCTGAGTCACCTAACTTAATGTAACGTAACAATTCTTGTGGTTATTTAACTTAACATGGGCTGGGGGGGTTACTAAGCTTTACAAACTTAACTTTTCTCCATTCTGTAATAGAAATTCACCTTTGAACTTCGACTCTCGACTATTTCTTTACTAATCAGATTTGCCAAGAGAATAGTCGAGTGCTTGTTCAATACAGTCACAGACAAAACACTGGCAGTCTTTGGCTTTGCTTTCAAGAAGAACACGGGAGACACCAGAGAAAGTCCTGCCATATATGTATGTTCTCATCTCTTAGAAGAAGGTGCTAGACTAAACATATATGATCCTAAGGTGAGCAGAGAACATGTTTACAAACTTGAGGCAAAGGTACTGGAGAGTACTGTAGAAGGCAGAAATCAAAATGTTTTCAGATTTTATGACTAAGTAGCAGTGCTGAAGGGAATCAAGTATAGATCTGTAAGTGGGGCCTAAAAAGATACTCGAAGATATAAAAATAAGAAAAATTCTATTATATCTCTATTCTCTGCATATTTACATTTGTTTTCATATAATTAGATAATATTGTAGTTGGGTTTCCATAGCTTATTTGCAGTTTTATGTGTCACTATTACTCCCCGTTGGAATGGGAGTGGACACAGACAGGTTATCATCCTTTGTCACAGCGAGACAACAAGTCACATGTAGAGTATTTTGTAGAACTTCGTAATGTTAAGAGTATTTCTCTTTTTTTACATTATATTTTTTACATGGCTGTTTGGTTTACAAGAGTTTTACATAGACTGAACTATTTTTTTAAAGTGTATAGCTGGAATATATTTTAAACATCTGTCAGTTTATAAAATATATATATATATGGAATTCCGTGGCAACGACGTGCCCTAGTTTGAGTATTTCAGGAAATCCTGTGGCTTTAGCCTGCATATTTTAGCTTTCCAATCTTGTCTTAGTGAAGCTTTTATTTTCTCTTCAAATTACGGTGCAGCCTGCGTCCTTTTGAATTATATTCTTTATTTACAATATAAAGAAGTGAAGCTTGCATGCTTTTATAATTATTTTTCTTTTTTTACAAAATAAAGAAGAGAAGCCTGCACCCCTTAATAGATATTTTTCTTTACTTACAATTTAAAGAAGTGAAGCTTGCATTTCTTTATAGTTATTTTCTTTGTTTACAATATAAAGAAGTGAGGCCTGCATTCCTTTATAGGTATTTTCTTTCTTGACAATATAAAGAAGTGAAGCCAGCATTCCTTTATAGTTTTCTTTATTTATAATATAAAGTTGTGAAACTTATTTTCCTTTATAGTTATTTTCTTTGTTTACAATATAAAGTAAGGAAGCTTATTTTCTTTATTTACAGTAGAAAGTAGTGGAGTTTACTTTCCTTTATAGTTATTTTCTTTATTTACAATGTAAAGTAGAAAAGCTTACCTGCCTTTATAGCTATTTAATTTAAATGTATAAAGTAGTGAAGCTTAACTTCTTCATTTGCTATATGAAATCCTTCTGGTTTGCCATTTTTTTTTCCATAAATTATCGCTTTTTATAATTTGTAGCTGCCTGTCCTCGATGAAGAATCCATATCACATATGAAAACCTTGTTGCAGCATACTGGAACGATTTCATTGCGAGCGGTAGTACCGGTATTAAAGAAAATCAAGCGTTATTTCACAATTTTTTGTTTCACGTTTTTTATTTTTTGTTGTCGTTAATGCACTTCAGTTCTTTTTTGTTTCAGTATAATTTAGCTTGACACTGCTCTCCGAAATATCTAGACTTAAATCTTGATTATTTCTCATAATGATTTGACTTTCTTTAACTGTTAACATAGTGTGCTTTGTGTTAATCATATCAGTGAAAGTTAGGTATATAGAAAAGCAGTTTCAGATTTGACCACAAGTATATATTATAGCTTCTCTATATGAAGTAAGATTTTACAATTATCCTGAATATAGAAATATATATACTCTATCCTTTTTCACAATTATTTTTTTTCTCATTCTTGTGTCACTATTAATCCCCATTCGAATGTGGGTGGAAACAGACAGGTTAGAGCTGGGGAATTAAGGCTGACTGCCATTCCTAATACTTTTTTACCAGGCTCAGAGTTACTGTATACAATTTGCTAAAGCTTCCATACATTGACAGTGGCAGCAATCTCATTGTATGGGGGGTGGCCGAATCAAAGCACACACATTTACCAGAAATTAATTTCTCACGATCATGTCTCTTGGCTCCTTGGGGATAAAGGGCTGCCATAGTCATCCCCACCACCATCCTTGGGTCATCCACAGGGTAATTGGATAAACTTCTTCATAGGATAGCTTAAAATACTTCATTGATAAATAACAATGGATGTAGGATACCAGTATTTCTTATTTGCTCAACGGTTATATGGGGACCATGGTAGCGCAGTGATTAGCGCACCCGACTCTGGAAGTTACAGCCCTGTGTTTGAGTCCAGCACAAGGTGTTAGGAAGGGCATACAGCCTTAATTCCCTAGCTCCAACTTGTCTGTGTCCACCCCCACTAGAAAGTGAATTAAAGGTGACACAAGAATGGCAGATAAGAAAATCATTGTGCGAAAGGCTGCTCTGTAGTTAGGACCTTATGTAATAGTCAAATGAAACTTTCAGATGATCTCAGATCACTCAATCTCATTGTTCAATATCCAAATTCATGAATATTTTGTGTTATCTTAGACCCACACAGCTAACTGTGTACTCAGTGTGTCTGTTGAGTTGATTGGGCTTGCTGCATGAGACACAGTGGCTCAAGCTTCTTATCCATATATATTTTTAGGGACAAAAAGCTATTTGTTGCCTCTGAGAGTTAAATACGGGACCATCCACTAAGCTAATGATGGGTGATTTGAGTGTCTGTGTATGTAAGATTTGTTTGTCGTTTTTCGTACAGAACACTTATCTGTTTACCATTTTGTGTCACTGTTGTCCCCATTATGGGTGTGGACGCAGATAAGTTGGAGCTGGTGGATGAAGGTTGGATGCCCTTCCTAAACCCCCACTGTAGCCTCAATCACACGTCTGTCACCTCTGGGGTCAAGTGCTCTAACCTCGGTGCTGGTGAGGTCCCCAAACTGAACTTTGGTGTGTAGTGTAATTAATGGTAATTTCTGTTTTAAACCCTCTCAATTCTTTTATGTTAGTAAATAATAATCCCTTAATTTCTGGTTAAACTGTTATGTTAGAGTGCTCATTTAATCTGGTTTGACTTTTTTATTATTATTATTATTATTATTAATGTGTGTGTTTTTGTAAGTTTTGTAATTATAATCACATTCGCACATTATTTTTATTTGCTTCTTTCGTATTATCACTTAAGCACTTGTTTCGTTTTGTGTTTAGTTTTTTCAGTTTTTTATTTTCTCATTTCACCAGTGTTTAGGAATTTTATTTTTCTTTATTTATATTATAATGTTTATTTTTTGTTTTCTGTTTAGCATAATTAAGACAGGTAAGAACATAAGCGATGCAAATTATTTTCATTATTAGAAGAGCAAGTTTGATATTATATATATTGTTCTGGATTTACGTCACGGACTCCCTTTTCAACCTAGGGCTAGGACGGTGCCTTCTTGCGAAGGACTTGTTTTGGCATATGTAATCGTTACCATTTGTGCATGCCCTTGCTAACCTCATATATATATATATATATATATATATATATATATATATATATATATATATATATATATATATATATATATATATATATATATATATATATATATATATATATATATATATATATATATATATATATATATATATATATATATATATATATATATTTTCCTTTTTCAAAGGAATACCTTTTAAGCCAACAGTAATTACTTGTTTCCGATAGCAGTAAGTATATTTTTTCAGTAACTTGGAGTTGATTTCCTGCAAAGCCTTAGGTATGATAGAAAAAACGTTTTTTTGAAATTTTGCACAAAAGTTCGTGTCAGCTGCAGACGCATTATGGAATTGCCTTCGTAACCTTATGTATAGAAACATTGAAATACCCTTGATTATGTTGAGACAATCTCACTGGAAGTACATGTTGAAAAAGTTAAGACTCAACAAGAAGAAATTGAGATTATTTGAACTTTACACATGCAAGTGTTGCTAAGTCTCAACACAGACTTCAGAATGTAGCACTTCGGATATTTTATAAAATTGGATGGTACTCTTGAGTACAGCCTTGTACCTTAAACATTTCAATCTCTTAAAATGATAGGGGTTGATAGTTCACCATGTAGTGCAGTGTTAATGTTCTTATTTTGACTTGTATTTTTATTTAGGTATTGTCTGTTCTTGTACCTATTCTGTTGATGTTGAATCTAAGCAGTGATATTGTTCGATATTAAGTTATTTAAGCTGGGAAATCAATGAAAACTGTAGTAATGGAAAATAAAGTCACAGTAATGTGTTTAATGATTGATTAACAGCAAAATACTTGCATTATCTGGCTGGTTTATATACCGATTTTTATCTGCTGTAGTAACTCAGTCAGTATGGTGGCATGATTCTGTAGCTTGCGATGCAAGTTGAAATCCCCTGAGGGTCTAAATAGAATTACACTATCAGGCTTTTGCTTTGTGCTTAAAGCATTTTCAAGGTACCAATGTTCTTTTCTGTAGTTAAGCTCTCCTCCTTTTGTAAATAATTATTATACACATTACTCTAGTTTGGGTTTCTTTTTCTATTTGTATTCATTTTTATATGTTTAAGCTTTTCTTGTATCATCTGTTAATTCTTCCTTGCATATTACAGGTTGAAACAAAACAGATCGAGCAAGACTTAACCTCCACCTCTGTGACGAGTGACCCTGAGCGTGTCCTTAGTCTAATTAACATGTATTCTGACCCTTATGAGGCCGTGAAAGATGCACATGCCATTGTTGTCCTCACAGAATGGGATGAATTTAAGGTTGGAGGATATTTTATGAACAAGATATATTCCCAAGAAGATATTTTAATATTTAATAAAAAGATAAATTTTTAAGAACGTGTGATTCCAAGAAAATTTATTGTACAGTATAGCAAAATCTTGGATAATTGAAATAATATCTAGCACTTAAGACCTAAGGTAGCTTAATTTGTCCTTTGAAGGCATCATTAGATATAGAATATGATCATAGAATATTATATTTAGAAAAAAATTTGTTCCCTAGCATTACCAGCATCTTAGTCATATGTCACTTACTCTCTTCAGTATAGTTAATGAATAGTATAGGATATCTTAAGACTGTTGTAACTTGTTTTTTGGTTATTGTAATGACAAGTAACCCCAGGGTGCTCTAGGGTTATTTATATTTACAAGGCAAGTCACCTAACCTAACTTAAACCTAACCTCACATAACTATTTACAGGGGTTACTTAACTTCATATGCAATTCTTTTGGGCACTCATCTTTACAATATTTTTTTGGTCTCGATGATGTATTGTCTTTAGTCTAACGATATTTAAATGTTTCAGCATTACGATTACAAGAAAATGCTGGCAAACATGAAGAAACCTGCCTTTATCTTCGACGGGCGCAAGATCTTAGATCACGAAGCCCTCATCAAACTGGGATTCCACACCGAAACGATTGGAAAACGCTTCGCAAGAAACACACTCCTGCGAGCAAGCGGTGGGGATAGCTGGAGTATTTCTTGTTGAATTATGTATTTTGTTCTGTTTTATCATCATTTTTGTTATTATTATTATTAATTTTATTTTGTAGTGCATAATGAATGCCAGTTTTCCACTAGATTGTATTTATTTTTTTAGATATTTTAAGTTTAAGTTTTTATTTGTTCTTTGCTGCTGTTTATGTTTTGAGTTAATTTTACTTATTTAAGTAATGACCAACAGTTTTCGTGTTACTTAAAATGTGTCTCGTATATTAGTGGCATCCCTTTATCCCCAAGGAGCTAAGAAGAGTGATCGAAGCATGCTAGCTTTTAGTGAATGGGTGTGTGGTTTGAATCGGCCACCCCCCATATGAGGGAATTGCTGCCATTATGTATGTATATGCTTTGTTGCACCTCCTTATATTTAAGCTACGTAATTTTTCTTTATCATACTTTGCAAACTTAGTGTTACTTTTCACTTAAGCCATGTGTTTTATCTGTCTGTGGGAGTTGAGGAAGATATCAGAAATAAAAAGAATTTTTTTTTTGTCATATATAAACCTTGGAGGCAGAGGAAAGGAGAGGAAGAAGGCTGATGGAAGAGTAAAATAGCAGTTGATATGCAGGATAAGGGGCTAAGAGAAAAGGAAATGCGAGACGGGAAAAGGTGGAAAATGCATGCAGAAAACAGCGACTCCATATAGAATTGGGTTAAAGCTGAAGATAAAAAGAAAGAATGCAGTTTTTCAATACTGGGAGATTTTTCTTGATATTATTAAGGAAATTTTGTTTGTTTAATAATTGAACACTCAATTTTTTTTGCAATGCACTTGCTACTTTAGGGAAAATTAGTTAAATTAGGTGTACTACTATTTATATTATCATGGTACACAACTTAATTTCTTTTTTCACAAAACCCTTACTATCTTAGGTTATGAAATCTATGATTTTGTTTCCTTGTTCTTGTGAGCTATGGCAGTAACTGTAATTATGAACTAATAGCAGTACAAATAAGATAGTTTTTTCCTATGAATGGATTTGTATATATAATCTCCCATGCTTCTCCCTTGAGTGTATACTATATGTATTTGCTGCTGTGCTTCTTTTGTGAGTGTTTTCTGTATATATATGCTCCCCTGCTTTTTTTTGTGAATGTTTACTGTATGTATATTGCTTCCCTGCTTTTTTCATGAGAGTTAACTGTATGTATTTGCTCCCATGCTTTTTTCGTAAGCATTTGCTACATATACCGTATTTGCTCCCTTGCTTCTTTCGTTAGTATTTCTTTTATGAGTATATACTGTGTATATTTACTCCTATGCTTCTTTCATGAGCATGTCTTTATATTTTGCTCCCTTGCTTTTTCGTGAGTATTTACCTTATGAATTTGCTTCCATGCTTCTTTCGTGATTATTTACTGTGTTAATATATATTTATCGGGGAAATGCTATCCTGATCAACAATGATTACTCTGTAGGTCCAGTATTGTCTTCAAAATGATATAATATGATGGAAATATATATCATATTTTTAATATATTCTATACAGATTCTAAACTAGGACAAGAATTTTTTTTTTTAATGTTATACTTGTGTAACATAATAATGAACTTTTTTATGTGCCACAATTAGTCCCCATTCAAGTGGGGGTGGACACAGTTACCTTATTGGGAACTAATTGTGACATCAGACGTAGAAAAGAAAAATATATTAGTAGTGTTAGAAACAGCGAGAAAACGATATTTACAGTATTTTAGTAGATTTGGCAATATGTAAATATTTGGTTTGGTTATGCATGACTAGTATATAGCAAAGCATGGTTCTGGAATTTAGTAATGGAGAAAACAAACCTTTTTCATGGTTATTGTCAAGAAACTTTAGAATATTTTAATAACTTTGGCAATATGTAAATATTAATAGTTGCTTTGATGCGGTTATGCATGGCAAGTATATTGCAAAGCATGGTTCTGGAATTTAGGAATGGCAAACTCATGATCGTATTATCCTTATGTTTAGGTATGATTATATTGAATGTTTATGATTAAGGATATATGTCTATCGTGACAATATCATCATAAATATAAAAATGATAGGAAAGGAAAGAAAGATAATGAATGTAAGAAATATATCAATTCGCAATCATAAACCTCATACTCTGCATCAAGGAACCGCATCTTTTAATATTGTTTTTGGAATTTAATTCCATGCTGAGTACTGCATCTTGTATCTTATTAAATAGGGAAGAGTGCTTAAATTCTCGAATGCTGAAGTTATAGATTTGACCTTAAGCCTTCTTGTTTTTTCATTTTTTTTATACCAATAAAAGTAAGAGACTGAAAGGCACTTTGAAAACAAGATCTTGTAAATATGCGTCAATACCCTGGTGGGATTTTTCATTTAGGAAATAAATTATCATCATCATATGGAGCTTACCTTAAAATTTAGAAGCTCTATTTCTAAAGAGATAGCCCAGTTTTGTTCCTCATTATTGTATAAAACATATCCGAATTGTCATTGGAGTTGAAAAGAAGCGATTCTCCAATATTCAATTCTGATGTTGTAGGGGAAAAATATATTGTGCGGTTCTCAGGTATCGTATGAAATACGATATCTAAGATGAAAGAAAAAAAAGTTTGAGGTATCTATTCAAAAATATTGATATGAAATTGACAGACTTCAATGGTAAATATACGAGTCAGTCTAGTGTACACTGAACAGCATATATGCTTTTGTGAAATAATGTTAAGGAGTTTGACTTGCAAGTTTGAGTCTGGTATACAACATGTTGTTGTAATTCCCCAAGCTATCAGACCAAGCAGTCCTGAATATTGTGTACATAGAAAACTGGACAAAATATTTGTCTAACATAGAATCATGATTATATGGAAAGCACAAAGCATGGTTTTTTAGGTATTCCAATGGTTGACTTATCGCAGTTGCTATTTCAATGGTACAGAGGTAAATTTATCAATGACAAATTAATTGAAAAAAAGCTAAGATGAGTTATCAAGGTATATAAGCTTCTGATGAATGTGTGTGCTATGACCTGGCCACGTCACTTACTTGGGGGACTGCAGCCATTGAGCATGTATGAATGCATGTGTGACTTGCATGTTACTTGTTCTTGTCTGTGCATTCAACCTTCCAAGATTCTGTATAAATATGTTAGACACGACAAATTTTTATGTTGAAAGTCAAGGAACCATATTTGGAGGGGTTGTAATTGACGTTTTGCTGCCTAAGTTAATCTCTCTCTACCAGAGTTATTACATAAAGAGTCTTATTGACATTTTTGCCATATTAGGTAATCCCTCCTCACCAGAAATATTGCATTCAAAGTTGTATAAGTACTTAGTGAACTTCCTGAAGGCTCCATCGGTCTGGATGCCATGTTAATCTTCGGAGAGATAAAAACCCTACGTACTTTGTGTGCTAAACAAGCAGGGGAGAGTATAAGGTTAAAAAAGGGTAAAGTACATGGGTCATGTGTGCTGGACTTACTTATGGAAGAGTTGGCAGTAAAATGCTGAAAAATAAGTGTTGAGTACTCCAAAAATAAAAACTGAAACTAATATCTCTTGAACAAGACGGTGTCTTCAGTCCCAGATAAATTTTTGTTATCCTGGTTAAGATAAAGCATGAGTTTCACATTATCATAAGGTCTGTGTAGTTTTACTCGTTCACTCCTTTATAAGTAACCATTATTTATTAAGGGATCGTTTTTAATTTAAAGATTTACGTGTTGAAATTTACGTAGTGTGTCATATGAATTGAAACAGAATTTTGTTCGTTAGGATTTTTTAGAATATTTTAAAATATTTCTGAAATCTCATATCATATATGATAGGTTGATGATAAGGAGATTTCCGTACTTTGACCCAAAGGTAGGCTTTTCATCCTGTCAGTGGGATCAATCCGATAATTGAACCTTGAGAAAGTGTGACTGGGAAATTAAGGCTGTCTACTCTTCCTAACGCCCCACAGTTGGCTGGATCGTGGATTTAGCACTCAGGAGTCAAACATTCAAACCTCTGTACCACCGAGTTCCCCAGAGGATAGAAAAATATAAAACTAGTTACTGTATTTTATTTTGAATATGAGAAATATTTTAAGACAACTTTGTGGTCCATAACATTGTATTGCACAATAGATGCATTGGAAAATTATCCAGTAAGCTTCACTATTCCATGATGCTGATGGTTTGAAGCCTTTTATGATACAGATGGTTTGAAATCGTTTATTATACAGATGGTTTGAAGCCTTTTATGGTACTGATGGTTTTAAACCTTTTAATCATACTGATGTTTTGCAGCCTTTAATGGTGCTGATGGTTTGAAGCCCTTTATGATACTGATGGTTAGAAGGCTTTTATGATCCAGATGGATTGAAATCTTTTATGCTGCTGATGGCATGAAACCTTTTATGATTCTCATTGTTTGAAACCTTTAATAATACTCATGGTTTGGAGCCTTTTGAGATACTTATGGTTTGAAGCCTTTAATGGTACTGATGGTTTGAAGTCTTTTGCGATACTTATGGTTTGAAGTCTTGCGATACTGATGGTTTTAAGTCCTTTATATCAGTTAGAAGCCTCATGATACTGATGCTTTGAAGCCTCAGTATTATATATTATGATACAGATGATTTGGAGCCTTTTATGACACTGAAAATTTGAAACCTTTTATGATGCTTATGGTGTAAAGCCTTTTATGATACTGATGATTTGATGCCTTTTATGATCCTGATGGTTTGAAAACCTTTATTGCTATAGCTGTTATATTTCAGAATCGGTAAAAATAATGGCATTAATTTTGCCTTCATGGAGGAAGGGAGTCATTATTTTTTTATGTCGCTTGTTTACATGGAATATGAGAGTTCTTAAAAAAATAAAATCTGTAATAATCTTAAGACAATGATTTTATCATCTGTGAACGGTATATATTAATAATCTCAAGAAAAAAAAATTGTGAAGGGTGTATATTAATTTAATCAGGAAAGGAAAATCCTAAATTGTATAGGAATTTAAAGAACTATTATACTGCTTTCATTGCAAGACTGATATGTGATATTTATACTGTAAAGCTATTTATATATTCTTTGAACTGTAAAAGATACAGGTACTGTATATAGGAAAGAGAGTGGAAAATTATGGCAACTTTTAAAAAAGATCAGAAAGTTTTGGAAATGTTTTCATTCTTGTAGAAAAGAAACTATTATTGAGTGAAAATTTTTAGTATTAAGAGATTCAATTAGATAAAGAAAATCTTCTATAAATACTGTATACAGTATATAGATACTTTTACTCTAGAAACATAATCACAAGCATATTGCTTTATAAATACGAGGTGCTTGTGAGCACCGCTGTGGATATAAGCACAAGTTAATCAAGTTTTAGGTCTCCTTCTCTGGGACTGCTGTATTGCAGTGGCTAGACCACTCGACTCCGGAAGTGACAAACCCCGTTTGAGCCCACCTTTGGGGCATTGATTCCCAATCTTCAACCAGTCTGTGTCCACATTCATTATGGAAATTAATAGTTACATAACTTGCCAAACTAACTTAAGAGTCTTTCTTGAGCATTACGCAACTTCTGTTCTTAGTATATATACTGTATATACTAGAGGAAACTGCATATTAAGACTACTGACTTCTCGATTTAGTTTATTTTACATTGATCGCCAGACCTAGTGGCCGGAATACCTGGCTCGGGAGGTGAAAGACTCGTGATCCAGCTTTTTGCGGGGTATTTGGAAGGGGAACCATCCTTCATATTGTAGCTCCAATCTGTATACATTCCCATAATAGGATCTAAAAGTCACACATAGAACGAGATTATTATTATTGGTAATTATTAGGATTGAGGGACACAGTAGCTCAGTTAAAGAACCAGAACCGCTTAGTGTTGAATGTTCTTTCCATTACATTTCCTTTCTTATGCTTACACTCCCCATTATTACTAGGTCTTCCTAACTTTGATTATTCTTTCAGTCTGTCCTCTTATTGTTTATTATTCGTTTATATCTGCTTTGTCTTTAAGATGCTACTTTTTCTTAAATTATTTAGTGATGCCTTGCATGATGAGGGCAATATTCTTTGCCTGTTCCGGTGCCACACAATAAAAAAAAACAAGAATGCTAGCGCAGTGCAGGTCTTAACCTCTCCAAAAATATACTCTTATCAAATGTTCTTACTTGTATTAATATTTTTGTTGTGATTTGCCACAGATTTTATCATTTGGAATTAATGAGGGCTTTATTGGGAAGGATAAACAGTTGTTGGAGAAACTTTGGTAACGTTGGAAGCCAGACTGAAGCAGCGATTGGTTGAAACTTAATATACGTTTGTTGCAACTATGACAGTATAAATACCTGTGTGTGTTTATTCTTTAAAAGGGTTTATATTTACTCTTACTCGAAATAGAAATATAGAAGGGAATAATTACCATGTGTGGAATAATATCTGAATAAATTTTCTTCATTAGGGTTTATATTTATTCTTGCTCGAATTTGAAACAAATATTAATTCCATGTGTGTGTTCTTTTCTTCAAAGGATTTATATTTACTTTTATTTAGATAGAAGCAAATTTTATAGAAGGAAATAAATATCTTGTTTGTTCTTTTCTTCAAAGGGTTTATATTTATTCTTGCTAAAAATAGAAACAAATAATATAGAAAAGAATTAATTCCACGTGTGTATCTTCTTTATTTGTGTTTATATTTTTTCTTACTTTAAATAAAAATGAATGTTAGACTTGAGCTATAAATATTTATTACATAGCTGATGGAGATTTGGTGGAGTTTAAATATTAATAAGATGTAAAAGAGCAAAAATTATATATTTCGCCACCTGATAATCATCGTGTTATGTGTCACTATTAGCCCCCATTCTGGGGTTGGACACATCGTGGCTTTGGAATTAAGGCTGAATGACCATAGTGCCCCACGATGGTCTCTATCACGGGTCTCTCAACTCCGGAGTCAACCACTCTGACCACTCAGCTACTGAGGTCCCCGGTTTTGCTACCTTCAGTATTTTCTTTTCAACATGTTTTGTTTCACTGGTAAGCAATATAGGGGTGGACACATAGTTTGGAGCTGGGGAATTATTTCTAAATACCCTTCGTAGCACCCCATGGTGGGCTCGATCACTGGTCTGTCACTTCCTCAGTACAGTGCTTTTGTTCCCTGCACTGCAGTGGATCTCAAGACAAAAGCTTTCAATATTTATATAAAATAAGGTTTGTTGATATTTCTAAATCAACATTTATAGAAACTTTATATATATATATATATATATATATATATATATATATATATATATATATATATATATATATATATATATATATATATATATATATATATATATATATATATATATATATATATATATATATATATATATATATATATATATATATATATATATATATATATATATATATATATATATATATATATATATAATATATATATATATATATATATATATATATATATATATATATATATATATATATATATATATATATATATATATATATATATATATATATATATATATATATATATATATATATATATATATATATATATATATATATATATATATGTATATATATATATATATATATGTATATATATATATATATATATGTATATATATATATATTATATATATATATATATATATATATATATATATATATATGTATATATATGTATATATATATATATATATATATATATATATATATATATATATATATATATATATATATATATATATATATATATATATATATATATATATATATATATATATATATATATATATATATATATATATATATATATATATATATATATATATATATATATATGCAGTACAGATACACATGAGAATGATAGTACCATCCAGTTTTTCGTATTTCATGGCCATTAATAATTTGATGCTTGCATGTGACTTTATGAAAAAGTATAGAGGGATATTAAACATGCTTTGCAATGCAAATTAATTTTTTTTGCTGCTATTTGTATTTT